>CAUYRH010119383.1:0-23736 GCA_963574655.1 Perodicticus potto
GGGCGCCTGTAGTCCCAGCTACTTGGGAGGCGGAGGCAGGAGACTCGCTTGAGCCCAGGCATTGGAGGTTGCTGTGAGCTGTGATGCCACAGCACTCTATCCAGGGTGACAGCTTGAGGCTCTGTCTCAAAAAAAAAAAAAAAAAAATCTGCCTCTTCTTAAAATGTTTTTTTTTTTTACTTAAAGCTCTCTCAAGCTGAGCCCAAGGTGATTTTGGCTGAGTGTGTGACCTTTTCATGTGACTATAACCAATGGCATTGAAATGATCACACTGCAATTACTCAAACAGGACACATTTCTCCCAGATTACATGTGAATACGACCTTAGGGGGAGAGAGCCCTTTCTCAAACTTTTAAACTCTTTAGCCAGTGAAGTGATACCACCATGAAACAAGGACTAAAAAGGCAGGAGGGGAAGTGATCAGAGAAGTCAGGAAAAGGGAGCCAAATGGAAGTTTGTGGAAGACACAGGCCCTTTGTGTAAGAAGCTGCTCCCTTTGGAATACTCTTGGGATTTTATTCAGAGGTCCTTATAGTGCTTCAATGTAGAGACCCAAAGATTTATGAAAAATGTCTGCTGAAAAGTGTTATGGCAAAGAATAAATGCACTTTGGCCTTGTGTCTAAGTAGAAAACAGAGCCCCAAGGTCCCCAAGGGGATGCCGACTCAGACTGAAGGTTGTTCTCCTAAGGGAAATGCAATGGGTTATTACAGACAGAGGCCACAGAGAAGCGGAGACTCACCCACACAGACATAGTAAGGAGGCAGGGGTGGCACTGATTGAAAGGGCCCAATTAGGATACACACGCAGTCAACTGCTCCAAGGAGGAGAAGAGTTTGATGACAGAAGAGAGGCCACTAAGATAGCAGCCCCTGGACCCACTGTGGATTTTTATGGAGGGTTTGATAGTTTAGAAAGTTTTATTGGTTTTGAATATCTGAGATACATTGGAAGGAGAACTATAACTTGGTAATAGCACTGTTTGAGAATGAGAATAAATTCAGGTCAAAAAGTGCCTGCCACCACCTTAGATGGCAGGTTTAGTGAATTAAGGACAAAAGAAAAATGTAACGGGGGTTAAGGGTCAGATATTTTCTGAAAATATGTACAGTCAGGTTCCAAATCCTAATAATTTCAGTATCTAGCAATTATATTTAAAAAATTTTATCAGCTATTTGTTTCTATCTGCACAGTACTCAGAAGAAATTAACTGTCCATCCTACCCTCCTAAACAGGAACTCTCATATGTATGATAAATACAAGTTCTTGTTAAAGCAAACTATTTCATGGCCATTATGGGCAGTAAACACTGACCTTTAAAAGTGTAAATTTGAGGGTATTGTTAAATTCACCCAAGGATTCACAAGAGGATGTCTGTGAAGTAACTACCTTATGAATTTTGATTAAATGTATACTCTGTATATACTTTTTGCTGTTGAATAATACAGGTAATATGTAATAGTTCCTTTTCCCTATTTTTTGTACATATTCATGGAGTACAAGTGCAATTTTGCTACACTTATATTGCATTGTGAAGTCGGGGCCTTCAGTACGTATGTTGCTGAAGCAATGCACACTGTATCCACCAAGCAACCTTTCTTTATTGTCCCACTTGTGTATCTTCCCTTAATCCTTTAAAACTTCTTCAAACCCTTTTAGATACGAGAGCCTACTGATTACACCAACTAATGTACAGAAATAAAGGATCTTAAGTAATGTTAAAGATTTTTCCAGTGCATCCTGCCATTTTCTGTTTTATGTACATTTTCATATACTGTGTGATAGGTTTGTAATAGAGTAGGATGAATGTGAGATATGAATAATCCCAAAGAGATCCTTCTACCCACTCATACCAGAGTTGTCATCGGATATCTTGAATAGTGAGGCTTGTTGCCTATTCTTCCCTAAATATCTGTATCTCTACAGATAGGAACAAATAGCTGGCAAAAAAATTTTTTAATTGCTAGATACTGAAATTAAGAAAAACCAAGAATCTGACTGCATATATTTTCAGAGAAGATCTGTCCCTTAATCCCCATTACATTTTCTTTTGTCCTTAATTCACTAAACCTGCAGTCTAGAACTTAGCATGTACTTTTGTTTGGTGCTGTTTTTGGCTGGGGCTGGGTTTGAACCCGCCACCTCTGGTATATGGGGCCAGCACCCTACTCCTTTGAGCCACAGGCGCCGCCCCTTGGCATGTACTTTTTGATCTGACTTTTCTTCTCATTCCCAAATAAACTTATTATTTCAACTACCTTTCAAACTTTTAAGTTACTTTAAAATGCTGGCTCATCTTAGAAGATGCCAAACACATGGGTATGTTGTTATTGACACCTAGAAACTTACACAGTGCTTTCCATTATCTAGGTAAGTGGTGACAGTGTGGACAGTTTTATTGTAATGTGTCTCACTATGAATCACTTTGACTTTAACTTGGAGTTTGCTGAGCTGCTTCTTGGAAGTGTATATACATGTCTTTCATCAGATTTGGGGATTTTCAGGTGTGATTCTGGGATCACAGCTCCCATGAGCACCTCCGAGGCACAAGGCCACAGGGGCCACTAAGCAACTGGGTTTTACCTGTGTTCTGCTGCTGACTGAGGCACCTGGGCAAGTCACTTCTCTACTCAGCATCGAGTTCCTTATACACAAGAATATACTGGCATTATTTCTTCGCACATTTTGCTGCTCCTTTCTATCTGGTACTCCAATGATGCATATGTTAGTACTTGATGATGGCCCATAGGTTCCCTCAGGTTCTGTTCATTTTTTTTATTTTATTTTCAGACCAGATCATTTCTATAGCTTTTTCTTCCGCCTGCTCAAGTCTAGTGTTGAACTTCTTTAGTTCATTTCAGTTATTGTACTTTTCTAACTATGTCTGTCTTCAAATACAGGGGAAAGGGCAAGATTTTCTTTAAATCTTCCAATTGATGCCACCAGGGGAAGCCACTGCATCCCAAGATATGCCTAAACCAAGACAGGCATCTGTGCTGGGACCCACCAGATCAAAGTGCACAACCCCAAGTTTTTGGAGGACAAGGTCCCACGGCCTGCCTTAGCACTAGCCAACTGTTCCAGGAATATGGGCTGCTGTCCCCATAGCTGCAGGGGTGCTGCAGGGGGATGGTACCTGGTTTACTCATGCTGCTCTCTTAGCAAAGATCACCAGCCTATCTCTTCAAGTGTCCAATCAGGCTTGATAGTTCTGATATCACTCTTTCCAGCTCAGCGGTTGCTTCAGTGGAGAGACCAACTCCTAGAGCTTCCTACTCGGCCATTTTATGTGATGTTACTCTTCCTATTCCATTCTACAGATGAGGAAACTAAGTTACAGAAAGATTCAGGAGTAGAGTAGTACAAGCTGTCAACCTCTAGAACCCATGCTCTTCACTGCCTTGCCACAATGATTTGTACCTGAGAGGTATTTTCATATAGTAGAATCCTGTAAGTTCACCAGCCCAAGGGAGTGTAACATTGACTACAGTTGACTCTAACACCAGTCAACAGAAGGAACAAGGCCTGCTATACTGATACATACATGTGGTACATATCCTATCTGTGCAAATAATTTAAGGAGTGGTCAATGTAGGGAGGTGGATCAGCTATAGAGGGGCTACTGTATTCTCTTTCAGGTGGAAAATTTTTGTGAAGAGTGTTAGAATTGGAAGAGTGCTTATAGTCATCTAGTCTCTGATAAGCTCAAACAAGGGCTTCTTTACCCACTAAATACCTCAGGGATAGGGGAGACCACATTCTCCTGGTCTTAAATTCTTGACTAATTATCTTAGACATCTTTCTATGACATGTTCTTGACTTGGTCTTATTCTTTCCCACAGGCACAACTGCAAGAGCGGAGTGACCCTCAGCAACTACTGTTAGACTCCAAGCACATGTTTCCTGTCTTGTTTCCATTTAATCCATCTTCTCTGACCATGGACTCAATCCACATCCCAGCCTGTCTGAATCTGGAGTTTCTCAATGAGGTCTGAAGATACACATGTCTGATGTTACCTCAATACACCCAATGACAGCAAGAAGGAAGTATATGCAGTAAAGTGAATTTACACACCAGTAAATCTGGTAAAGGTGGATCAAATCAGATCAAGAGCCTATGGAGAGTACTAAACTATACAGAAGACACCTCTCTCAATATTTTTTGTACCTACTGCTCAGAATAAAAACTTGAAATATGGAAGTTTAATTTCAGTCTAACAAATACACATTGTAACCTGCAGCATCTTCATGGCCATATAAAAGGTACCAAGTCTCTAAAATGGAAGCTGTGTAGTTTTGATCTTTGGATATAAGTGGAAAATGTCCAAATTAAAATACTAAAGATGCATAAATCACATAAATTGCCTTCAAAGGACTTTTAACAAATAATGGTACTAATAACCATGATAATGGCATACCTAGTATACTGACATTTCCCCATTTCAAACCTGTGGAAGCATTGGTGGTAAGAACAAAAATAGGGGCCTGGGCCTTCTGAGAAGATTCCCCAAAGTTTTAACGGCTGGTGATACAAAGACACTGGTGTAATTAACCGAACATTTTGAGCATTGGTTTCTGAAGCAAAATTAGAAGTCCCCGTCCCTGATATGCACCAACTCTTTTGTGTCATCGTAGATTTATGGAAGAGTTATATACAAAATGGTATCCCTCAAAGGTGAGCAAAATACAAAACTTCCACAAACATCTATATAAGCTAAATTTTGGAAGAGGGTAACCCCTCTTATTTTACTTCCAGATATAAAAACTAAATGTCATCAAATCTCTACCAAGATGTTCACATTAAATAACTCTTCCAGACAACCAGAATACTAAAAGAAAACTATAGCTCAATCAGATCAGTTGAAAAACCTTTTAAAAGAATCCATTCAGTGGATTTTTTTTATTATACAAAGCTTTTGTGGGGTTTTTCCTCCTAAAGAATAAAATAGCTTAGGTCAGCTTTCCTGTTAGGTTATTTCCAACATTTTCCAAATTTACCACACAAAAAGATCACAGTAAATATCTCAGCTATGAAATAAAGATTTTTAAAAAGTATTCAGTACTGATATAACAGGCTTAGAGATGTGTTGAGACAGTCTCACTTTGTCACACACTGCAGAGCGCCCTGCAATCATAGCTCACAGCAACCTCAAACTCTTGGGTTCAAGTGAGTCTCTTGCCTCAGCCTCCCAAGTAGCTGGGACTACAGATACTTGTCTCTTTTTTAGAAACAGGGTCTCGGCTCTTGCTCAGGGCAATCCACCTGCCTCGGCCTCCCATAATGCTAGGATTACAGGCGTGAGCCACCATGCCTCGCCAATTTTTTTGTTTTGGGAGCTCTTCAAAAGCAAGCATTCAATTAGAAAATATTATATATTCTTTCCACCCATTTAATTATATTTTCCATATTTCTTGATAACAGCATATTGCTCCCATGATAGAACAGTTGGCATTAGCAAACCATAGAATAGCCTCTATTACATTGAAAAAAATGATTTCTCCATCAATTGGAAGAACACTCCATCCTCACTTCTCTTACTCAGCCATCCAATTTAAAAGGCCCTTAGGAATCCAACTTACTTCAAGCCCTAAGCCAGGGGTGTCCAACCTTTTTTTTCCTCAGATGCACACTGGAAGGGTAAGTTTTGGGTCATACGTTACATATAATGATGCCAAAAAAGTGGATAGCAAAAAGAAGTCCATGCATGCTTTTCATGATATCCACCACACAGATAAGCCAAATAGTCCTCCCAAAATTAGGCTGGGCTGCAGGTTGGACTCTCATAACCAGTCATCTTCTGTGCCCTTAAAGCTCCGCTTCTTCAGTCACTGTCTTCACCTGCTGGGGCCAGAACAAAGCATATCACCTGGGCTAAGGCTGCTGCCAGTCCTGTCCAAATCTGTTGCCATGGGCATTATTCTCCACCACATTAAACATCCTGGCTTCTCTCAAGTCCCTGCATAGGCCTGTGCCTTTCCTTCCTTGGTTACAGAAGCACTGACGTCCACAGGGCCCACCCTTTGACCCAGACACTGACTTTGGAAGGCCAGTCTAACACAGTTGGAGTTGTGGCAACCTCTTCTCTTTGAGGTTGTTTACGGAGTACAATTTGCTTTTTGATGCACTTTAGTTTGAAACAGTCATGTAAGGACTATCCTTACTCTTTAATCAAAAATACCATTTCAGAGTGTTAAGGAATTTTGAGACAGTGATTCAACACACACAATGGCTTCCTGTCTTTTTCTTTTTTTTTTGGTGAGAGAGTCTAGCTCTGTTGCCCTGAGTGCAGTGGTGTCATCACAGCTCACTGCGACCTCAAACTCCTGGGCTCAAGTGATCTTCCTGCCTTACCCGCCTAGGAGCGGAGACTACAGCTGGGCACCAAGACGGCTGGCTAATTCTATTTTTAGTTGAGACAGATTCTCACTCTTGCTTAGCTTTACTGTCCTTATACCATCATTCTCTGCATCTCTTTGGCTCACTACTCTGATGTCACTGGTTAATCACTAGGTGCCAAGGGCTCATGAAATAAAAGCTTAACAAGTAGGATAAATGGGGGTTGGACCTTATGAGCAGTCCTCTACTTAGCCTAAGAAATGACAGATTGAGTTATCTTCCAAAGGATAAGGAGTAGGGTATTTCCTGAAATTATACTTAATTTATAGATGACTGACAGGAAAATACATAATTGGTTACTTTATCTTTAGATCTGTCCTATTTAAAATAATCCTTGGAGGCAAGAAACATTTTGGGGAAACTTTCCTAATCTTTCATTAGCATTTTTAGTCTCTGCATTTTTTAAAGTCTGTTTAACTCACTTTCCAACATCATGAAATCAATAATAACTTCATTTAAATAAAACTTTATCATAAAAGTTTGAACTCTGCATTAGATTGCTTTATTTTTTAATATTTAAAATTTAGTTGACACTTTTCTCACTGTGTGCCTTCAGCAGTTACTAGGACAACTGACTTATCAGTTGTTTCTCTAAAATCGGTGTGGGAAATATTTTAGTGTTCAATGTAACATGGAGTTTTGATTTGTCTTTTAAACCATTGAATGCATTTTAAAAATTATTTAAAAATCAAATATTGACAGACCAAGCAGCTGAAGTACCTGGGTGCTGTGTACCTCCAGTAATATGTGTGTACACGTGCACTGTTGCAGAAGCTGGCAAGCACATTGCACATGTGCTGCTCCCCGTGCCATCATGCTGCAGTTAGTTATGGTACCTGCAGGCTCACCTAGGAACCAGAATAGATCCAAAGGTAGACGTTTTCTCCCCCTTTCCATGGTGCATGTCAGTGGTAGTTTGTTCTCTCATTTTCCTAGTACTAAATTTTAAGGCTCTTGTTCAAACAAAAAAGAGGCTAGAAAATTATGAGAAAGATTAACAATCCCAATATCAATTCATCAAATATTAAAGCCTTAATGCATTAAGATTATAGTGACAAATTAGACTCCATTTCTTTTCCCTAAAGTAAGTTGTCTTCATACACTTGACCCTACTAAGGACAAAAAAGGTATCCTAAATTGAAGCGTTTGTATGAGGCCTTTGTGACTAACTTGGTTACTAAAATGGGACAGTATGGAGGAGAACACTGCAGTTTTTCTTCACAAAATATTTATCAATTTCTGATTAGTTTTCTACATGAGCCAAATAACCACAATTCGCTTTCTGTACACATTAGTGCCATAATTAGAATTAGGAAGTAAAGAAAATTAGAGGTTAATGCCAATGAAAATAAAACATAGGACTGGTATTTTTTATTACAAAGGTCATAAAGATTGTTTTTCCTAAAAAAATTTCTAATAAAGGGGATCGATCAGAAATGAAATAATGTTCCTTTGTAAAGTGGCTCTGTATCACAATAATTCAAATTTGGATATAACATTTTGCCACCAACTGATAATCAGATAAAGGACTGCCTCTCTGAAAGAGTTCATATCATAATTCTTGGGTAAAGCTAACCTTCTTTCCAAAGAAGCTTCTTACAGAAGAAATATTACTGATGAAAATATTTTTCCATTTTAAATCTGTAAACTATACCTTTGTTTATAGAAAAATGCTTGTAATAGTCACTATGGATAAAAATTTGTGGAAATAAATACTTTTGAATAAAGTGGTGTGCCAAATCTAAACGGAATTTAAAACTCTGTAGCTGCACATTAGCTGAAAAGTTATTTAATGCTTTCTTGAGAAACTTTGTCCTGGAGCCTACATTCAAATATCCATCATGATCATTTAAACCAGCAGTCAGCAAACTAGGGACCAAAGGTTTGAGATGGGGAAAAACTTTCCCTGTAAGACAACAGGCTCACTGAGCAATAACCTGAGTGCTACATGCATACAGAATCTGAGGCAATTTTAGTAGAGAAGAGGAGACTAGTAGACCAATAAAACAAAAAAGCCCCGGGAGAGAGCCAAACATAAGTGTAACATAGCCTATGGTAGAGATGGCATTAAAAATCAATGGGAAAATATTTACAAGGTCTGCATGCAAGAAATTATAAAATGAGTGAAAAACAATAACATAAAAATGTAGAAATTATGCACACAGATAAAGACTCCCTACCACAATAGGGTAATTGCCCTTAAGTAGATCTACAGATTAGAAATGAAAGTCTCAACACTTTATTTGAAAATTGACAAACTCATTCTAATATATACATGGACAAGCAAAGGCCCATAGATAAATTTCTTTACCAGCAGGTATAGAGACTTATAAAACTAGAGTAATTAAAATGTGTGGGTTTGGCACAGAGACAGAAAAATTGACCAGTGGAATAGAGTTCAGAAACTGAACATCTACATGGAAACACTAGTATACCGTTTCGTAACTAGAAGCACACATCAAAATCACCTGGAAATTTTCTAACATAACCTGCCCCACCCAAATGTATAGAACAAGATACCTCTACAGATGTGCCTTAAACACCAGTCATTAGGAACTACTACTGAAATATTACATCTAGTCTTAATGTCATCAATAGGAAACTCCAACTTTAATTGAAGTGATGTATAATGAAACCAACTTTACATAGGCAAATTGGTAAGAGTTTAGTTCCTACAGCATATTTCTGGTAACAATCGCCAAACTTGTAAAGACCAAAACACTTCTAGTATTAAACTTTGAAATAAATGTAAGCTATGCATTTAAGAAAAGTTAATAAAATGAATCGTTTATCTCCTTATTCCAACTCAGGGTTGTGGGCGAACAGAACCTGTCCCTGAAGCTCAGGATGGGAACCCACCGGGGACAGGCTGCCATCCCACCACAGGGCACACTCAAACACATCCCCCACACACTCTGAGACCACCAGACACGCCAGCTTACTTAGTGCACAGCTTTGGTATGTGGAAGGAAATTGGAGGACCTGGAGGAAACCTACACAGACACAGGGAAGTGCCAAGATCCACAAAGACAGTGGCCCTAGGTGGGAAGTGATTTTTTTCCCCCTCAACTTTATAATGAAACATTGAATGAAATAACATTGAGGACCTGCTGCAAACTGTTTAGTGAAAAGTTGCCTCATGAACCGAACTCCAATCTAAAGTTAGATTCACCTTTTTCTGAGTGGCTGATCAAAAAATGTCCTCACTTCAGGAAAGCCTTCACCTCATACTCAAAGAGGACTAGGTCTATCTTCAAAACCTCAATTGGGAAACTATGTCTGAAAAAAGCCAGGTTTCATACAAGACACACTTACCTAGTAAGACTTCAGAAAGAGAAAGCAGCCTGAGGTCAGGACTGGCCTAACACACAGCCAGGCCAGGTGGTGTCAGAAGCTGGCCTGGTGCTCCCTGGGCTAAACCATGTTGTTCTTTTGGACATGAACAATCAATCTTACAAAATGCAACATCAGACAACGTCATTCTGTCACTGGGATGAAGAGATGAAACAAGACTGCTTCATAATTTTGTCTAAGCAGAGAAAAAACAAAACTACTATGTGAACCACACAATACCAAACATTCTCTCTCTCAGGTAATAGGACAATGGCTTCGTCAGTTGCAGCTTTAGCCTAGATCTAATCTTCCCTCTTTTAAGCTGATATTAAGATATCCAATCTACGATTTGTCCCTACTTCCTGACAGCACTCAAAACAGTACTCTTGCTTATATGGAACCCTCCCAAATCACCTAACGAAAGCCCAAATCCTAACACCCTCTTACTGAAATGTCCCACAGTTCCCTGAGGTGTACCCATGGTGTGGATTCTCCCTCTTGCAAGAAACATTTAAACCCAGCTTGTTTAACTATATGTGAGTTTCTGGAGGTGTTTGAAGTGTTTGTCTCCTTCCACCAGCACAGTATTTTACAGAGTAAACTTAGACCCAAAGAGGTTTTGCCTAAGGTTATACTGCTAACTGAAATTCTAAAATTTGCTAATACAGACACTGTAAATAACTTTCAAACAAGTAGGAAAAAAAAAACAAAAACTAATGTTTTTCACCTAAGTTTGCGACCTTGAGGATACTGAGAACACATCAAGACTTAGGGTAAACTTAAAACAAGGAAGTTTGGCAAATCAATGTCTGTATTCCTTTCTGTTTAAAATGTTGTTCACCTGATACTCTGATTTGGCAACTTGGATTTTCTGAAGAGTAAGTATTTGAAGAAAGGACAAAAATCATACCCAAGCTAATAAATATTAGCCTTTTAATTAACAAAACTTGAGGCTTTTACCAAAGCAGTTAGATTAACAGCACACATTTTTCCACGCTACTCAAGAACAGTCAATTCACTTGTCTCACTCAGATTCATATACTCATTTAAAAAAGCTGTTCTAGTCCCCCGTCAACTTTGAGTGTTATATTAATAGAAGGTAGAGGAAAACTGTAAGCACAGGAAAATTACCCAGAAAATACCGGAGATAGGGTTGAGGCTGGATATTTCTGAAAACCTGATAAAATCTTAACACCAAACTTTACAGATTTACAAGAGTAGATTCAGTGATCTCCAGTCTTATTTTAACACAACTCCTTTCTTCTTGTTCTTCAAAAGTACAGAAAGAAATAATATGGCATCTCTAAAAATATTGAAAACTAAATGTGTAAGAGTACAACCACAACTTTACATCTTTACATCTCATTAGATGTTTCACATCTAGACCAAAAAAAGTTTTCGACGTTTTTAAAGAGTTTAAGTGAGGTTATTGGGGGATGTCCCTCAATTTAGACTTAACATTTCCTTAAAATGAGATTCAGTTGAGATATTTTCCGACCTTGTCCTACAGAAGTGAGGTTGTGTTTTCAGTGTAATGAGAGGGTGCATAATATCAATTTGCCTCGTTATCAATATTAATAAGCTTGATCATTTAATTATAAAGGTCTCTTTTTGGCTTCTTGATACTTTGAGACTATATAAATATTCTCACGTAAATTTGCATGTTTTAATACATGTAAAACTTTCAATGGTTTTAGGATCTACTCATTTGTGACTTTTTTCCATTCATATTTCTAATTAAACAATACATTTTGAAAGACTTGCTGATGGTGCTATGCAGGGCATTGAATGGGAAACTCTGACACTTCTCTCAAATATGTGGAAGGCAAATTGAAAGTAAGAGTTTGTGAAGACTGCATGCGTTTGTGAACCTCTTCAACTTTTGTATGTTTGACTCCATGGAAAATTCGCCTTAAAAAGAATTGTAAATAAATATTCAACTCTAACGCGGGCCAACATGTTCACGGGGTGCAGCGTACTAAGATATGCATTTTAAAAATAATAGTTTTGGGGAGGTGATAAAATATGTAAAAATGTGCAAAATTTTCTGTATGTTTGAATGTTTTCATACTAAAAAGCTGGATTAAAAAAATAAAAACGCTGGGGCGGCGCCTGTGAGTCAAAGGAGTAGAGCACCGGCCCCATATACCGGAGGTGGTGGGTTCAAACCCGGCCCCGGCCCAGGCCCAAAACTGCAAAACGCATAAACAAAAGAAAACAAAACAAAACCACTGCGAGAAGGCCACCAAAACGTTTGAAAAACGGGATTTTGCGGGGGCAGGCATTCGCTGACGACTCCGAGAAAACAGCTAGGCCACCACACCCATCTCCACGCACTCGAACTAAGCCCAAGGCGTCCCAGCCGCCTCCCTGCTGACCTCCCCTCCCCAAGCCACCACCTGCTGCTCGCCCAGCCTCAGTCCGTTCTCAGAACACACTCCATCACCCGGTTCCCAGAACTCAGACTGCGCAGCGGTCGTGTCATCATCGGCACGGGCTCACAGCGGCACACGCCTCCCTAAACCTGCCTCCCGGCTAGCCATACCCGCTACCCCTCGCCCCTTACCCCCGGCTCCGGGTCCCCGGCCCCACTTCGCCTGCCACGTTTTCATAATCATCTCAGGCTCCGGGCAAGCAGCAATGGAACCTCATCATATAAGGAAAATATTGCGGGCTCATTCGAGGGCTGTATCAAGGACCCGAGAGCGCCCTAACCTACCAACTCGCTACACCCCAGCAGACGCCGACCTCCCCCGCCGGGTACCCAAACCCTCTCCCGAACCCGGCAGTCTGCGCCTGCGCAGACACCCGCAGAGACGCCACCTTGCATTCACCGCCCTCACGGAATCCGCCCCAGCCAATCCGCCGCGCCGCCGTCGCGCCCGCCCAGGAGCTTCCGGCTCCGTCCCAGCCCGGACGGTCTGCCGGGTCTCCCTCCGGCCCAGCGGGTGTTAGGCGGTCGGTGTCAATCGCCTACACGTGTTTTCAATACCGCAGGCGGGGCTGAAGGGGAACATTGATGACCTGTGTGTGGGAGGAGGGCTGTCAAGTCACATTCTCTCGATTTCGAAACAGGGAAAGTCTGTAAAAACTGACGTGAAGAGCAAGTCCTCTGGCAAGGCACGTGGCCATCTCCCTGGCCGACTCGGCACCTCGGATTGCTGCAGGATGAAGCGAAGGGAGCCGCGGGGCAGAGAGCGGGCCCAACGCTCAGGCCGGCTGGGTGGGGGGAGCCCGCGGGAAGCAGGTGAAGGGGCAGAGTCGCGGCCTCGGGATTCCGCCCTCGCGGAGCAGCGGCGGGGGCGTGGCCTGGGGCCCCGGCCACACCCCTACAGGCGGGACGACGGCGGCTCCCCCGGGGACAGAGTGGGCCGCGACGGGAGTCCCGCGCCGCTGAGCACCGAGCCGCCGCCATGGCCCTGCTCCGAGGTGAGCGCGGCCGGCTCCTCTCTGCCCTTCGGGCCAGGCCTTCACCTCCAGGCTCGGCGGAGAGTCGGGGTCGTGGGGTGACTCTAGTCTTACCGGTTCTAGAGGGTTTTGATAAAAACCCAACCCGAAAGGAAGGTTTGGGTTAAGGACAAAACTCTTGCTTGTAAGGCGCTAGCGACGGCGATTTCGGTGCACCTCCCTGTTGAGAGCAAGGTTTGCCTGCGTCTGACCTTGGACGTGGTTCCTTTCCTTGCTCTTCAAGCCTAGCTACTGCGCTTTAGGAAAAGTGGGCGATGCCGTAAGCTGGAGGCCACCGAGTTCTGGGCGGCGGGTGAGCAGGGCGTGCGGGGAGGAATTGGAGATGCCCCCCAAGGGGCGCCAGCGAACTTCCGCCCGAGTGCTTGACCTCCAAAAATGATAGGTGGGAGGTTCTGTTTGAAGACCTGCCTTACTCCCTTTTCTCTTCTGTTGCTTTAACTTGAGCCACTGCAGGAAACGTGTAAGTCCTTCAGTACTTAAGTTCTAGAGTTTACCCTGTTTACTACCTTGTTTAAACCAAATACGCAGACTCTCTTTTCATAGCAGATGGTCAGTCAGTGGAATCTTAGTTTAAAGATTCATGTGTCTGTTGAAGAACATTCAGGTAGAACACAAATGAAGGCCCTGAAACAGGAAAAAGCTTAGGATCTAAGAACCAATCGTTTTGGTGCTCCAGGGCCCTGGGGGGTTTAATTCTAAATTCAGTGGAAAGCCGAACAAGAATTTAAAGCGGGGAATGGCAGGATCTGATTTCCAGTCAGTCCGTATTTGTTCAGGCAGAGGAACTGTGTTTAAAAATGAGGAGACCTTTTAAGAGATTTATCATAGAGGTCCAGGCAACAGCAAATGACAGCTTTGATTCCTTTGGGTGTCGTGAAGTTGGGAAAAAAGGGAGAGGATTTTGAGATAGATTTGGAGGTGGGTTTGATAAAATGTGGTGTGATAGGTTGGATGTGGGGAATGAGAAGGAAGGGGCAAGAATGACTAAAGGTTTCTAGTTTGAGGAACTATGTTCATGATGATACCACTTAGGAAGTGAGGAAAACTGGGGGAGAAATAGACTTGGAAAGGAAGATTGAGGATTCCGTTTTAGGAAAAGAACTTTGATACCTGGGAAGCACCCAAGTGGAGATGTCAGCTGGGCACTGGAAGGGGATCTGGAAGTCAGAAAAGCCAAAATGGCATGTGAAAAATGGGTGTTCAGGAACAAAATGGAGCATGTATGCGGTTTCCGGCAAAGCCCATCCCAACTGTGAACTTGCATGTTGAATTGTTTTTCAGAGGAGACATCAGAAAACCCACTGAATTTTAAAAAGCTGCATTATAATGAGCTCTATTTCTAAAAAGGAAATATTTTTATTGCTCCCATTTTAATATTTTATCAATGGGTCTTACCTTTTTCTTATAGTATGGACCCCTTTAAAATTTGATGAAAGCTGTAAACCTGGCTAGGAAAGAAAACCTACATCGACACCTGTATTAAGAAAGTATAAAATGTATAACTTTGTAATACAGTTTACTATAGTGTTAGAATTAGTGATCATACTTTTTCCCATTTCTCTGTTTTACAGGTAAGCACACTAAGTCCGGAGAGGTAAAGTGGCTTGATCTTCAGTTAGTGATGTTATAGGCTAGTTAGAGTCATTAAAGGTATGCCTTTCTCTTAAGTAGCATACCTAGTGTTTACCAGATTGGTGGTAAGAAAGAACATGTGACTACTGTAGGGAAAAGGACACATTGGAATTAACTTTGGCAAAAATTATCATTAACTTACTGAATTTCAAGTCAGCAAGAAGCAATCCCTCAGGGTTTTACTAGCACCCACCCCAGTGTTTGGCAGGAGGTTCCTGCTCCTCATTAGGGTTGTTGGGAGTATTCATGTATCTCTTCAAGGCAAGTAGGCCCACTAAAATACCTTAATCCTGAAACAGAAATAGGTGCCAAAGCACTTTTCCTTAATTTTCCCTGGCTGCTGTCTGTAGTTGTTCTGAGGAAGAAAGGTAGGCAGAGTTCCTGTCTGTCTGCTAGTGGTGTTTTTCCTGTTCTGCCAGATCATCACATCTTACCAGACCCTTTCTAGGTGCATCTAACTCCCTACAGTTTGGATCTATATGTCTTTTTACTGTCTTTAAGTTTTGGAAAATCATTCAGAGCCTTTTAAAATGGAAAAGATTTTAGTTCAGTGTTAGAGATTGATAAATTTTAGACCTCTTAATATCCATGCAAAATTGACATCAAATCAAATTTGACATGGTATCTAGTTTATAAAAGAACCTTTAAATTGTCTAATCTTTGTATCTGCACATCCTAGATTATTTTGAATATAATTATATGTATATATATCATATATGTAATTATATATTTTTTATTTAATAGCATTTTCCTTTTTCAGAGTAATTGTATTAGTTCTGTTATGGCCTTACTCAAGCTAACCTTTACAATCTGGGAGCAACAAATAAAAGGAAGTGATATATAGGTAAAGGGGAAGTTCTTGTTTTTATTTTCCCCACACACACTCTTTCTTAGAACATATTTCACTATCACTGCCCCCTCACAAATGCTTTCTTAAATTATGAAATATGGAGGAGCAACTTGTGAAAGGAACTTTGTGGAGAAACAAATAAAATTAGCCTTCTTTGTTTCTGAGAAGTTAGTGGTCATTGAAATCTTTATACATACAATATGTCTTTTTTTCCTAGGTGTTTTTAAGATTATCCCTATCTTTGGGTTTCAGAAGTTTGACAGTGATGTGCCAAAGTGTGTGAGTGTGTTGGGGGGTGGGATGGTGTGTGTTTATTAGAGTTGAAGTTTACTAAGGTTGAATCTGTAAATTTATGTCTTTTATCAAATTTGGGAGTTTTTCTTTTATTTCTTCAGATTTTTTTTTTTCTATTCATTCTCCCTCTTCTCCCTCCCTCCCTCCCTCCTTTTTTCTATCCATTCTGGGACACCCTAACTGTTGCTAGTTCTTCAGGTTCTGTCTGTGGTTTTTGTTCTGACTTTTTTAAAATTAATAAACTTTTTTGAGCAGTTTTAGATTTACATACTGAAAAGAAAGTACAGAATGTTACACCATATACCCCCTCACCTCCAGGGTTTCCCCTATTATTAACATTCTGCATAAATGTGGTACATTTGTTACAATTGATGTATAATATTGATACATTATTAACTAAAGTTCACAGTTTTCACACTCATCCCTTTTGTGTAGTTCTATGGATTTTGCCATAGATACCATGTATCCTTTGACCTTGTCCTTTTGGAATACCATGGCCCTTTGTTTTCCCACATACAATTTAGAATCAGTTTCGCATGTTTCACATTAGGTCATTTTAGGAAAAAAAGGTATCTTCATTATATTGAGTCTGTGAACCTGATGCTACCCTGTTTTTAGGTTTGTGACGTCTTTCAATAGTTTTATAATTTTCTCCATAACCTTAATGTCTCTTGTTGAATTTATATCTTAACTTTTTGCTGCTATTACAAATAGTTTTTGCAAGTATGTTTTGTTATTTACTTTTATATTTTGATTTACCCCACCCATTTGCTGAAGTCTTGAGTTGTTAATAAACTCCTTATTATAGTCATGTCTGTGAAACCACTTCTTGTTCTTTGTAATCCACATTATCTTTATTTAAATTTTTTAAAATTTGTTTTGTTGTAGTTTGCAAATTAACACCTTTAGATTTTTTTTTAACCAGTGAATGTGGTATTTGCTGTACTTTTTTTTATCCCTCCCATTTTTGTTGTGCACTGTTTACCAGGATAAAGGACTTTGCTCTTAAGCTTTAACCTCATTTTCTTGTGCTTCATATTTTTGCACTTCACAGATTCTGTTTTTTAAAAATTGGAGATGTACGGCTTGGCGCCTATGGCTCAAGCAGCTAAGGTGCCAGCCACATACACCTGAGCTGACGGGTTCGAATCCAGCCCGGGCCTGCCAAACAACAATGACGGCTGCAACCAAAAACTAGCCTGGCGTTGTGACAGGTGCCTGTAGTCCCTGATACTTGGAGGGTGGAGGCAGGAGAATAGCTTGAGCCCAGGAGTTTGAGGTTGCTGTGAGCTGTGATGCTGATGCCACGGCACTCTACCCAGGGCGACAGCTTGAGGCTCTGTCTAAAAAAAATTAATTAAGTAAGTAAAAATAAAAATTGGAGATTTGTGGTAATTCTGCAAATTCAAAGTCTATCAATGCCAGTTTTCCAACAGCATGTGCTGTCTTTGTGTCTCTGTGTCACTTTTTTTTTTTTTTTTGCTGTTTTTGGCTGGGGCTGGGTTTGAACCCGCCACCTCTGGCATATGGGGCCAGTGCCCTACTCCTTTGAGCCACAGGCACCACCCTCTGTGTCACGTTTTGATAATTCTTGCAATATTTCAGAGTTTTGTATTATATCTGCTGTGATGATCTACAATAAATAATTTTGGTGTTAAAAAAATGTTTGTTTGTTTTTTAACTTAGCAAGTGTATTAAAAATTTATTTAGGGACAACTTCAACTACATCACCATAAGTTGATTCTACCGTAGGAAATGCACCAACATAGGCCCATTAGAAGAGTTAATAGATGCCATCTCTTTTTTTTTTTTTTTTTTTGAGACAGAGCCTCAAGCTGTCACCCTGGGTAGAGTGCCGTGGCATCACAGCTCACAGTAACCTCCAATTCCTGGGCTCAAGCGAGTCTCCTGCCCCTGCCTCCCAAGTAGCTGGGACTACAGGTGCCCTCCACAACACCCGGCCATTTTTTGGTTGCAGCCGTCGTTGTTGTTCGGCGGGCCCGGGCTGGATTCGAACCCGCCAGCTCAGGTGTACGTGGCTGGCGCCTTACTCCATGTGCCACAGTCGCCGAGTCTGAGCTATACTATTTTACATTACCACCAGTAATGAATGTTTTATTGCTCCAGATCTTCACCAGCATTTGGTGTCAGTGTTTTAGATTTTAGCTATTCCAATAGTTGTGTTATGGTATCTCATGTTCTTTAATTTGCAATTCCCTAATGACATAATGATGAGTATCTTTTCATAGGCTTATTTGACATATGTGTATCTTCTTCGGTGACATGTGTTGGTATCTTTTGTCCATTTTTTTAAATTGGGTTCTTTTCTTATTGAAATTTAAATGCTGTTTATATGCTTTGCATACAAATCCTTTATCAGGTGTATTGTAAATATATTCTCACTGTCTATATCGTGTCTTTTCATTCTCTTAGCAGTGTCTTTTGCAGAGTAGAAGTTTTGAATTTTAATAAAGTCCAACATTATGATTTTTTCTTTCATGGATCCTCCTTTTGGTGTTATATCTAAAAAACGTATCACCAAACCCAAAGTGGTACAGATTTTTCTCCTATGTTACCTTCTAGGAGTTTTATAGTTTTGTATTTTGTGTTTAAGTCTATGATCCATTTTTTTTTTCTTTTCTAGAGACAGAGTCTCACTTTATCGCCCTCTGTAGAGTGCCGTTGTTCACAGCAACCTCCAACTCTTGGGCTTAGTCGATTCTCTTGCCTCAGCCTCCCGAGTAGCTGGGACTACAGGCACCCGCCACAACACCCAACTATTTTTCTGTTTTGCAATTCAGCCTGGGCCGAATTTGAACCCGCCACCTTCAGTATATGGAATCGGCGCCCTACTCAATGAGCCACAGGCACCGCCCGCCCCAGTGATCCATTTTGAGTTAAATTTTGTCAAAGGCATATAGTCTATGTCTAGGTTTCTTTCTTTTTTTTTTTTTTAATGTAGATTAAAAAGTTAATCTAGTTAATCCAGTTAGGCCAGCACCACTTGTTGAAAAAACTATCCTTTCCCCAGTGAATTTCCTTTGTTCTTTTGTTAGACTTTGAAGTTCAGCTCATGCTTTGTTTTTGTTCTATTTATCAATCTTTTTTTTCTCTCTGTTCAGACTAGATAATTTGGGGGAAGGGATTGAATAATTTCTATTTATCTGTCTTCAAAGTCACTGAATTTTCTTCTTTCATTTCCATTCTGCTGTTAAGCCCATCCAGTGAATTTTTTATTTTGTGTATTTTTCAGTTATAGAATTTCCATTTTGGTTTTTATACAATATGTAGGTCTTTGCTGAGATGTCCTGTCTTTTATTATTTTCCCTTCCATCTTTGAGCATAGTTATGGTAGATAGCTGGTTTTTTTTTGTTTGTTTTTTGTTTTTTGTTTTTTGCAGTTTTGGGCCAGGGCTGGGTTTAAACCCACCACCTCTGGCATATGGGGCCAGCACCTTGCTCCTTTGAGCCACAGGCGCTGCCCGGTAGATAGCTGTTTTTAAATTCTGGTTTGCTAATTCCAGAGTCTGGGTCTTGCAGTTGGTCACTATTATCTTTTTTCTTAAAAACAAGTCATATTTTTGTTCTCATGTGTGGATTAATTTTGAATTTTACCATGGGCATTACAGATATTCTGTTATATTCCTCCTAAAAGTATTGACTTACTGATTGTTGGCTACTTATTTACTTCTTGTTGAACTTGTACTAAAAATATGTCTCCCTTAGTAGTGGGCAGCAGCTCACATCTAAGTCCAGTTTTTTTAGCCTTTGCTTAGATTCTTATGATCTAACCCACACATGAATGTTTAAGGGGTTAGCCGCAGTATTTGGACAGAGTTTATATGGAAATTTGGACTTTTCTTCTGTGGTGCCCCCCTGTCCCAGATTCTCCCTGACTTTCTGGTGGCTGTTGTTGCCATGTAACTCTTAAACCCAATTAGACTGTAAGTTTCTGAGTTGTAGTCATCCATCCAGCATGGACTGCTGGCCAACAAATTAGATGGTGTAAACAAAATGGAAACTCCCCCTATACTGTTCCCGTCTTCCAAGTATCAGCTTTTCTCATCTGTCTAGTTTTGCCCCTTCCCAAGACCTTCAGGTAGTTGTAGTATACATTGTCTGGAGTTTTTCATTGTTAACTGTTGAAGGTTTGTTCAAATAGGGGTATAGTAGGCTATGACCAGAAGCAGAACTAATGAAATTAAGAACAAGGCATGGAAAGGGGGGAAAAAGTGAAATAAACATGACGCTGATATAAAAATAGGCATAGACTATTATGTAAGGATTAGAGGACACTCGCAAAGATTCAGGAAGGCACAGTGGCACAGAACAACCCATCTACCAAAACAAAACATTTGCAATGCACCAAACTAATATTTATGGCCTTTTATACATATCTGAATATTATATCTATAAATCTGTTACAAATTATAAGTGTTTTTATTGCTCCTAATTTCCTTTAGATTGTACATTTCTTAAAGTATCAATGAAAAGAGAGACTGCAATTTTTTTTTTTTAGGCTAGGTTTAATTTGTTCCATGGAAAGAAATCATAGACATAAGCTGGAGGATTGTGCTTAGGTACCAATAGTGAATAATCATCGAACACAATTGTAAGAGTGACTTTACCCAACAAATGCAATCAGTGTAACATGGTTTCTTGTACCCTCAATGAATCCCCAACAATAAAAAAAAAAAAACTTTAAAATAATCATTCAAAAGTAAATACTGTAAACAGAAATCTCTTTACAAGTTTTCTAATCTTATATGACTAGTGAATCATGTAAGGATAGTGAGCTTTCTTAAGATATAAATTACTAATGCATGGAGAATATTGTTTGAGATATTACTTCAAAATAATAAAACTTTTTATAAAAAAAAAAGATGTTGACAAACTAGAGTGTCTTTAGAGGACAACCATCAGAATTCATGTCAAATAAAGAGCTATTGAAAGAATGCTTTTTATTTACCTGGGAAAAGAGATGTAATGTAATGTCCACTGGGAAAATTTTACAGGTTAACTGACTCTAGATCCTGGAGGGGTTACACATGTAAAAGGTTACTATTTTGTCCATTTTTTTCCTAAGGATACATGATAATAGTAAAATATATTATTAATATCATGTTATTTGAAATTTGTATTTTGAGTCATCCTCCAGAAACAATGGCATATATAATTCAAATTTAAAGCAGCGTATATTCTCAAAACTATATCTCTGCCTTGAGATGCATTTGTATAGAACTAGGATTGATGGAAGATTTGGCAAGCAGAGTCAGCTCAGTATGAAGAAAAATTATTAGTTTATATTGCTCATGCATGGGCACACTGTTTCATGCAGTAGATGTGTCTTCTTATTAAAAGTTTCCTAGCAGAGGTTAGAGAAAACCTCTTGTCAGGAATTTTCTAGAGGGAGTTCGTATTGGGTGAGTAGTTGACCTCATACACACTTAAAGAGTTTTCTAGTTTGGAGAGTCTTTGATTCTAATACTAGGCCCTATACTCTGAAAAGAAAGAAGCATTTCAATTCTGAACGAGTGTTTTAGCATTGTAAAGCATTGGAGAACAAGAACATTGTCTAATTGGAATGGGTTATATGATAGGATGCAGTGCAGTTCCTGGCTATTAATCAAACCAGTAACTCTTAAGACTCTGCTTCCAAGGGTGTGACATGTTCTATCTACTATTGCATGACAAAGATTTTCAGTTATCTAACTGTACTTTACAGTCAGGTCTTACAATAAAATTATGTAAAGCATGCTTCAGACACTGACTAATCCGTGATTGCTTACAAATCTCTCCTCTTTGTAACAGGTGTGTTTATTGTGGCTGCTAAGCGAACGCCCTTTGGAGCTTATGGAGGTCTTCTGAAAGATTTCACTGCTACCGACCTGGCTGAATTTGCTGCCAAAGCTGCCTTGTCTACTGGTAAAGTCTCACCTGAAACTGTTGACAGCGTCATTGTAGGCAATGTCATACAGGTTGGTAGAACAGAGGGAAATATTCACTCCTGTTGCTTTCTTTGATCCATTTCTGAAAATAATGCCTTTAGAATATCATAATGGCAAGCAAGTTAATAAAAGTTACAGGTTTTTGAACTTTGTAATTTGAGTACTGGTCAGACTCCAGGGATACTGACATGCTTAATTCAAAGCGGCATGTCCTGGAAACTATGTATCTGTCTGACATGAGATGTATTTCCATGTTTCTGAAATTGCAAATTCACGTATTAGAAGTTGATTGGTTTGCCTTTTGTGCCACCTAAGGCGGGTAGCAAACCCAAGATATACGACTCACCTCCCATAATTTCTTACATGTTGTAGGAGCTTGGTCAGTGTTAATAGGAAATAGGTAACTGACTTATCCTCTCTCTTACTATGTGTGCTATGGGCGTCTAGTTAGAGGTTGTTTTAGGTGTGAAAGTACCCAAGGGGACCAAAAAGAGGTTGTAATCTATTTATATTTATGTCTATACACACACATATGTATTTTAAAGGATGTCACTGATGTGATCATTGTTCAAGGAAAGAGAATAACCATGGACACAGAAAATCATTGGACCTTAAATTAGAAGATCATTCTTTCCCTCTTCCCAGTCTATATCTTCACATCCAGAAAAAACAATGACATTTTTTCTTTTGTAATTATGTCTATTAAATCTAAAATATTTTCATGAAGAACTCTAGATATTGATCCTTTTCTTTCCTTTGTTTTTTGGGGGGGGTTGGAAGATGGGGGGGAGTTTACCTTTGACCTAAGGAAGCATTAGAACAGATCAAATAGAAGTAGAATACTTTGGGGGTTTGTTTTTCCTATAATTTATTTTATAAGGAGATTTTTCCTCTCTAAAATCCTTCTCATCCCAGTATGGATTTTCTTAAAGTTTGCCCAAAAAGTCACTATACATAGTATCAGTTTCTCTGTGTTTGGCCTCCATTCCTTTTTTTTTGACAGAGCCTCAAGCTGTCACCCTGGATAGAGTGCTGTGGCATCACAGCTCATAGCAACCTCCAATTCCTGGGCTCAAGCGAGTCTCCTGCCTCCACCTACAAGTAGCTGGGACTACAGGCGCCCGCCACAATGCCCAGCTATTTTTTGGTTGCAACCGTCATTGTTGTTTGGCGGGCCTGGGCTGGATTCGAACCCGCCAGCTCAGGTGTATGTGGCTGGCGCCTTAGCCTGTTGAGCCACAGGCGCCGAGCCTGGCCTCCATTCCTAAAAGCAGTCTTTCTTGGATTAAGTTTTGTGTCAGACCAAGATACAGTTTTCTGGGAAGGGTTTTAAGTGCTTAATGGATAAGTATTTGGGGTTAGTCCTTTATGGTTAGAAGAGAACAGAATTGGCTTCAAATAACATTTGACAAATACCACAAAGCTATTCTTGTTCAGTTAAATATTCAAAGCTATTCTAATTCAGTTAAATATTACTAAATGCACCTTAAAATAAGTGAATTTTACTTTTTCTTAGGAAAAAATTCCTAGGATAAATCCCACTTGGTCATGGTGTACAATTCTTTTTATACTTTGCTGGATTCAGTTTACTAGTATTTTGTTAAGTGTTTTTATGCCCATTTTTGTAAGAGATATTGGTTTGTAGTTTTCTTTTTTTTTTTGAGACAGAGCCTCAAGCTGTCACCCTGGATAGAGTGCTGTGGCATCACAGCTCCCAGCAACCTCCAATTCCTGGGCTCAAGCGAGTCTCCTGCCTCTGCCTCCCAAGTAGCTGGGACTAGAGGCAGCCGCCACAACGCCCAGCCATTTTTTG
>CAUYRH010119386.1:0-19262 GCA_963574655.1 Perodicticus potto
GAATGAATGTATCAATGAATGAACACAGTCTCTTTCACCGGTCAAGGTGAATGAATGTATCCATTCATGGAATCAAGGCCTAGGAAATTCACATGAAATTGACCTAGGCATAGGAAATGGGGGTATGGTATTTAGTCCTAAGTGTAAAGTGAAGGAGACACCAAGGCGCTGGTGTCTCCTGGGCAGTTGTCCGGCCTTTTTGGCTATTGGAGCCTCCGGTGGGGCTGGACGCTCCCTCCTTGCCTGTCATCCAGCCCGCTGGTTCCTCAGGCGGCTGCCGCCGCACGGACACCGCCAAGGTGGAGGCTCAGCTCTGCTGAGCTGGCTGGGGCGCCAAATGTCCTGTATCAGTTTCTCTTGCAGGACAGTGTCCATTCTGTTGCCCCACACTGACCAAGGGTGGGGTCTGTGCCCTTGGTGCTTCGGGCAACTTCAGGATGGAGGTGAGCTGAGATTTGAAAGTTTCAAGACATAGAATGCTGGACTGTTTTCGGAAGGAATGCCAGCGATAAAAAGCAGAAAGTCAAGGGTGGGACTTGGAGTTAGAGAACTAAGCAAAACCTCTGAGGAAGTAGTTTCTTGGATTAGAGCAGAGCTTGGACAAAAGGAACATCAAGGTGGGAAGTCGGGTGCCCTGCAGGCTGACACATGTCCTCCAGCACACCAGAGCCAGAGGCCTGAGTGTGGGGGGGAAGAGGGCTGGGGAATAAAATCGTACATTGTAGCAGTAGCAAAGAAATACAGTTTGCTCCCAGCTTCCCCTGGACAGCATTTAGGGTTGTGCAGAGACGTCTTTCTATGAGATGCTCTCCCTACCTCCTGACCTGTCAAACCCAATTCAGTCAGAACACAGGCACAGGCGGCAGACGTGGTTCTAGCACTGTGGGCAGAGGCTATAAACCCGATCCAAGGATGCCCACCTGGCCATCAGTTATTTGTGGATTCCTGCATCAGAACCTTTCCTGTGACACAGGACGCATTTATCCTCCGTTCCTGTGACTGTTTTAATAAAATGTAAAATATTTTGTGACATAAAGTATATGTGAGCAATAAATATCAATAAAAAATATTTAATATTGTTAGCTCATGTTCCCTACTCTGCCTCCTTCCTCGTGAAGAATATAATAAATATGGCAGCTTAAACTCTAATTTATATTATTCCTGAGGCCTGACAGATGCAGAAACTTGACACTGACGCTGTGTAACTAAGTTGATGGTGAGTAAATTGCTTTGGTTCTGAAAGTGACCTAGTACTCAACTGTTAGCATACTGTGGATATGGATATAAATTATTTTCACGTTTACTTATGCATCAATATATAAAAATGTGAAATACTCGAAATTCTTCATGTGAATAGAATACACAGTGAGCACTAGGCGTGTGGGCACTTGAGCTGTCTGCATCATGCTTTGCATAATTGAAAGCAAAACAAACGGAAAACAAAACCAGAATGAAACAAAGTCATGAAAATTGAGGCTTAGGTTTTATTATAGAAGCCACAGTAAAAACTATTGAACTTATGGGAAGTCCTAATATCCTAAACATATTTTAATATTTATTTTGAAAGTGATTTTTTTGGATCTATAGATATGAACTGAGCTTTTTTTTTTTTTTTTTTTTAGAGACAGAGTCGCACTTTGTTGCCCTTTGTAGAGTGCCGTGGTGTCACAGCTCACAGCAACCTCCAGCTCTTGGGCTTAGGCGATTCTTTTGCCTCAGCCTCCCGAGTAGCTAGGACTACAGGCACCTGCCACAACACCCGGCTATTTTTTATTGTAGTTTGCCAGGGGTCAGGTTCGAACCCGTTACTCTCAGTACATGGGGAGGGTGCCCTACTCACTGAGCCACAGGTGCTGCCCCAGATATGAACTGAGCTTTATTGAGGGAGGATTCTAATGTGGCCCATTTATGAAAATTATCTGTACACTGCTGCATGGAATCTACTTAATTCAAAGAAAATTAAAGTTAAAATAACGTTGGTTAAATATTAACGGCAAAATGATTTCACTTACTCAACACAAAATGAATTGGAAACTTGAAAAAATTACCTATACTGGATTGTAATTAATGGTGAGAATATTTAGTTAACACAACTTACTCTTATTAACATGAGTTTGGTTATTTAAATGTGTCTTTGTCTTAGTCCAATATGTCCTCTCTCACGGCTGAGGACAGTCCATTGATTGGATTGATTTTTTAAGATTAAAAACATCTGGGCAGCGCCTGTGGCTCAAAGGAGTAGGTGCCAGCCCCATATGCCAGAGGTGGTGGGTTCAAACCCATCCCCAGACAAAAACTGCCAAAAAACATAAATAAATAAAGATTGAAAACATCACTTCTTCATGACAAATGTTTACTGGATCACCATAATCAAATTAATACGATCAATTATTTGTCACGTCAAGAACCAAAATCATCAGAGATGGAGCAGTGAGATCACGCAGAAAGCACCCTGGCCTGAGTGTCCAGCCCTGCTCTGCTTCTCTTTCCTTTCAGCGTAAAAATATGTTTATATGGCTGGGGTGTGGTCACTCACCCCTGTAATCCTCCTCCCTGGGAGGTGGAGACAGGAGGATCAGGTGTTCAGCTCAGGTGTTCAAGACCAGCGTAAGCAAAGCAAGACCCTGTCTCTACAAAAATAGAAAAATTAACCAGGTGTTGTGGCAGGTAGTCCCAGCTACTGGGAGGCTGAAACAGGAGGATCAGCCTTCCCAAGAGCTGTGCCTCTGTCTTGGTGGCAGGAAGAACAAGATACAATAATTGTTTCTTTACTTTAGAGGAGATATTCTGGCATGGCCCAGATCACTGCACTCCCCAAAACCTCAGTGACAGACAGGTCCCTGAATCTCTCCAAGGTTCATTTCTCAAGGCAGAGTGAAAGGGTATCACTATCCTCCCAAAGTGGGGAGTGAGCCACCTGTGCAAACCCAGACGCCTCAGATCCCAGGCTCCAGACCTTCCCTCTTAGGGCCGTGACCTTGGCCTAGGAGATCAGCTAAGGCTGAGTCTTTTTGTTACAATTTCCTTCCTATCTCTCAAGCACGGAAGTGTTGCTCTGTCGTACAGGAGTGTCCAATCTGCAGCCTGTGGGCTGCATGCAGATTTTGTGAGGACTTTTTTTGGCTCATCTGTAGTGTCGGATCACAAAAAGTATGCACAGACCATTTTTTGGCTAATCGGCTTTCCTTAGCTTTTGTGTATTGTATGTATGGCCCAAGACAACTCTTCTTCCGACTCGGAGCAGAGAACAAAAGGTTGGACATCCCAGATCTCGTACACACTTTCCACAAGTACCCATCCAAGTCTGCCCTTGGTGAAAGTTTGGACAACTTCTGCAGCCTGTCGGAGGTGCTGTCCACCACCAGTGACGGGTGAGTAACCCATCTCCAGAATCCCACTTCAGAGTCTGCTTCCTGGCCAGGAGCAGGCAGTCCCCTGAGGTTTGACACAGGCGCTAAGACAGAGCTATGTGTGGGTTTATTGGGAAGTGATCTTGGGAGAAGAGCATGTACAGAAGTGACGAGGGTACACGGGGCACAGAGAAAAGCCAACCTGCAATGAGATTGCTGCTGAGCCTCAGCCAATCCTGCAGGGACCTCGGGAGCCACGAAGAGTGTCAAATACAAACAGGACAGGGTCAACGACCAACGGCTGGCTGATTCTGCTGGCAAAGATAATATGAGCCACTTTCAGATTTAGACAGTTTATTATGTACACAAGCAGCAAAAAAGACTAAACCAGAGGTGCCAGCCATGGCCCTGTGTCACACACCACAAAGGGTGAAACTGAGGTACCAGGGGCTGCCTGACTGACACTGGGCTGTCAGAACCAGTTTGATGGCAGCAAAGTGGTTTTACAGTCTGCAGCCCTGCACGGAGGGGCAGGGGGGCAGGAAGCCACACATCCCCGCAGGGACTTAGGAGGTAATAAGCACTGATTCCTTGAAGCCTCCCCGGGAGGTTGGTAGGGGGGCAGTGGGGGCTGGTCTCAGGGCAGCACCGGCAGGCGTTCCGTCCTCTACCAAGATTCAGATAAGCCTGGTGGGGTTCAAGCCTTAACTGTATGGACACGTGAGAGGCTACCGGGATGCCGTGGCACAGCCATTCTCCTACAGACGACCCTTCATGGTTGTCCCAGATCGAGAGGAGGGGGTTAGATCTTAGGGTCCCCACAGCCCCAGCCCATCTGCTTGGCAGCTGAGGCTGGATGCTGCAGATGAGAACAGTTCTGGACAGAGCCCTAGGGCACCCACCACTCCTCCAAGGTTACCTTGTTTTGAGTCAAACTGCGTTAATGATTGTATGGAGATGTACTCAGCAAGTGTGGGAAGACCTGACCTGCAGGCTTCGAAGATAAGAACGTTTACTCCTCTGAAAAGGAATCCAGAGGAGGGCACCCCCTGATGGGTTGGGTGGTTTGACAAAGTTATCAAAGGCCAAAGCACTTTCTGTTCTTTCGTTCTTTCCACCACTGACAGACGCCAACTTCTTCCTCAGATTTGTAACTTCATGGTCACAAGGTGGCCGCTTCATTTCCTGAAATCAAGCCCTTGCCTAACTGTGTTTAAAACAGAAAAGGAAGGAGGGAAGCCAAAGAGCTTTTCTTTGTGTGCATCCTTCTCATGAGTGAAGAAAATTTTATCAAGAAGCCCCCAGCAGACTTCCTTTATCATTTATTAGCGGGAACTCAGGCACATGACCATCCCCAGGACAGGGCTGCCAAGATCATCTTAGATCCCAAATCACGGTTCTATTAGCAAAGGAGGAAGAGAATCTGTTAACAAATACTGTAGGGTAGAGAGATACGGGCATACAAACCACCGGTGTCGGCCACAGGCATTGCCATGGAACCTGCTTAGCACTCTGAAGGGAACAGCGCAAATAACGACCCTTATTTCCTCTCTCCTGCTCAGAAACTTGGAGGTCCTCCTGAAAGGGCATTTGAAGTCATAGTAGAGCCAATAAGATAGGAAAGAAAGATGTGTCTGTAGGTTAAAGAAAAGAAATAAAGCAGAAATATCCAATTAAAACAAAATGAAGAGGTCCCCACCACGTCCCCATGGCCCTAGGCATTTGTACACACATGCATACCCATATATCCTTAGTTTCTAGAAGAAGCACGGAATTGCATTTTACACACTCTTATCAAGTTGTAGAGATTTAAAATGAAAGTTCATTTCAAATGAGGGAAAGGAGCTCTAGTGATGCATTTTGCAAAGTGGAGTATTGCCAACTAGTTCTTCAACTGGAGCAGTGGGGAACTCAGAACGTGGACAAATATCATTTTGACAATAATTATTGAGATGCATCAACGTTGTCATCTTCAGATCTTAACATAAGATCTGACTTTATAAAAAGTACATGCCAAACTCTAATTAGAGTAATAATAAGTAATACTACATATAATACAAAGGCAAAAAAAAAAATCCTTATATACTAAGAGCCAGACGAGTCAGTGAGCCCTGGATAAACTTCATTATCTTTTCTCTGATTTGGAATTCACCCTGATACTCTTTGCCTTCAGAAAGTCCCATTGAATGCACTTCTGAAAACGTCACTAAATAGGAACTTTATATCAGAGGCTTGACAAGAAGTACAGCCACAGGAAAGATGGAACAGGAGGTCCCCAAAAGTCACTGCCAGGTTTGGTGATTGGCTGGAATAACTCGTAGACTTGGCACGCAGCTGTCGTCATGACCATGGTTTGTTATCAAAACAGGGTATGAAGCAAAATCAGCAAAGAGGAGAAGGCACGTGAGGAAGGGGAGTCTGGAGGCAGCCAGGCGCAAGCTTCCAAGAGTCCTTTCCCTGTGGAGACACACAAGACAGGCTTAATTCTTTCAGCAACAAGATATAACAACACACGGGAAGTGTTGCCTACCACAGAAGCTCGTCGGAGACTCAAAGCCTGCCTAGTGTTTGTACAAGACACTGGTCATTTAAGCCCCTCTGCCCAGCACATACCACAATCCAGGCTCCCAGAAGGAAAGCAGGAGGTCAGCATGAACAACAGGGTCCGCACAAACCACGGAGCCGCATCAAGACTCCGTGATTGGTTAGGGAGTGATGGAAACAGTCCCCAAAGACAAGTTCCCAGATGCCAGCCCAGGGCCCACCAGGCCTTTCAGAGAGGCCTCAGGCCCACCGGGTTTGTTCCCCTGCCTACTGCCTGGGGCCCGGCCGCCTGGGGCCTCTGGCGACTCGGCGCTACAGACACGCAACTGTAAAGGGCCCAGCTGAGTCCTGTAAAGCACATCGTCTGCTTGCTGTTTCCTTCCAGTATTTAGCACTCTATCTAGCACCTATTTTGTTGACTCAGTAAGTGAATTGTGCTTTTCCTTTCTTCCCTTTTTCCCCTATAGAAATAGTACTAGGGTTTTCCTGAGAAATCCATACTGACATTTACAGAGGATTAATACAGATCCCCCAAAGCAGGAGAAAACAGCAGTGGGAGTGTAAAGTGACGGGGCTGCCTTTCTGGCAGGGCTGGTAAGACTGACTTCCCCTCCTGGGCTGGGCAGCGGCCTCGACCCGGAGTGAGGGCTGAGCGGGCCCCCAGGAGGGAGGTTACGGGTTACATTCCAACTGCTTAGATTCTAATGTTTGCTGGAAAAGTCTGTCTCGTTTTACAGTTAAACGTATCCACTTTCCCACTTTGAGCTAAGTAGAACATGAGAACTGTGTCTTTTTAAATGATAAAAACAGAAAACTTTCCTGGTTCCATACCTGGACTCTGAGAAAATCAGGATGAATTCAGCTACTCAGGTCACTTGCATATATTTTAAAAGTTGAGTTCCTTATTTTAAGGAACTAAAACTGGTTTACCGTCCTTGTGCCAAAAGGCCCCTCACCCACAGCAGCTCTGTCTGCGCTGCCTCCCTGGCCACTCCAGTGTTTCTCTTTGGAAGGACGTTCTTTCCATCTTCCAAACCTGCTCTAATAATTCTGTCATCTACACAAAAATTCAGTGTTGCTGCATTTTTCGGGTGACCGCAGAGCTTCATGCATCACTTAGCCACAGGCTACCGCTGGAATTTGACAGCAGAACGTGGCCCCCAGAGTTTATTAGCACAAAGAGCTTCCAATTACTCGTGTCCTCTTCAGTCAGAACGATGTGTTGTCTGACACCACTTCCATCATTTCCTTTCTGAAATTTGTAATGAAGAAAACTGCAGCAGCGGGACGGGCTCATTTGGTGAAGAGGCCTCCAGAACCTTCTACGCTTCAGTAGCTCAGGGCGCTTCTGTTTCTAAGTCTCCGTTTCCTTCTACCCTCTGCATTGTCTGTTAAAATAACAAAGGCTCCCCCTCTGTCTTGCTTCCTTATATTATCTCAAAATAAATGAGCACAAGGCTTTCATCATTTCATTGTTTCCTTGTGCCAGCGTCCGTGCTGAGCTGCGGGAGGCAGCCACGGTCACGCAGACTGCAGTGTTCCGGCTGGGCCCTGGGTCAGCTGCGTCTCCCACCATCACATGTTCGTTCCCCTTCTGCCCTTTTGAGGACACTTGCCTCCTTCTCTCCCCCACCTTTCCTTTCCTCCAGAAGACACCTGACCCATCCCCCACGCAGTCAGATGCTGATAAAGAGGGGCTGTGTCCCCCTCTTTTTTTCTCACTGTGATGCTTTCCCCGTCATCTGAATCAACTCTGATTTGGGTAATTTCAGATGTATTCTCCCCCATCTCTCGACTACGAGGAAAGTTCCTTAACCGTTCTTCCTTCTTTCCAGCCTCTACACCAGCTCTGACACTTGTGTTACCTGCACAGAGATGCGGCTGTCTCCCCAGCAGTCTCAGCATCGGCCCCAGCGCCGTACACTGGCCTTCACAGCTGTCCACAGCTGAGCACCGGCCTCTGCCCCCTCACTTACTATGTTCCGTTTATTTCACACACTGAAATATTATTCAGTCTTAAAGAAAGGAAATCCTGCAATTTGCAACAAGGTGGGTGAACTTGGAGGACAGTAGGTGAAATAGGTGAAATTAGTGAAATAAGCCAGGCACAGGACAACAAGTACAGCATGGTCTCATTAATATGTGGAATCTAAACGAGCCTAACTTATAGAAACAGAGTTCTATAGTTCATTTATCAGCATGTTCATTTAGTCAGCATTTTTAGTTCATGTGTTTCAAGTTCTAGACCCAGTGGATTTTAAGAAAAAGGAAGGGAGGGAGGGAGGAAAAGAAAAGAAAAAAGACATCTTTCTTGGCCCCCAAAGACTTAGAGTAAAGTTGGGGAGGTGATCAGCGCTAAGTTTGATGAGTTTAGTAAGCACCAAGAGTGTGCGCCAATCCCCATTACACGATCAGCAGGCCGTTTGATTGCCTTGGTTTTTGTGAGAAATGAAAAGGAGACCTTTCCTGGTTTATAACTGGACACGTTGAGAAATCGGGCACGAATTCAGCTACCCCCATAGTCACGTGTATTAAAAAAATTTTTTTTGAATTTATTCCCTTGTTTTAAGAAGAACTCCATGTTTGCTGTTGTTCTGTCACAAAAATGTTTATCCGGCAACTATGGTAACGCAAGCCAAAGGCAGGCACGCGAAAGAGCTGAGTCAGAGTGGAGAGGTCAGTGCCTGAGTGACCCAATAGGTCACAGGGTGTCCTGAGACCCGCCCTGCACTAGCCGCTGTCCAGATGCCCCGCAGAGCGCACAGCGCACCTTCTGCTCCTGGAGGCTTCTGTGTCCTGAACACTCTCGATCCCGGGAGGCCCAACCAAGGGCACCTGTGCACCTGCTGTGAGATTCTCCAGGGCGCCTCCACCCTCCGCACATCCCAAAGCGCAGTCTGTTTTTCTCACAGGGCAATGTTTAAGTTACTTTAAATGAGCATTTAAGATAACAAAACAATAAAACAATTGAAAACAATTGAAATTACATAGAGGTATACATAGCGAAAAGTCAAAAATCAGCTCTACCCAACCTCATTCCCATTCCCGTCTCCGGACGAGGTCCCATCAGCAAGCTGGTGTGTGTCCACCCAGAGCCTCTCCTGGTGCTTACACACAAGCTGCCATGTGCACACACACACAACTGACATTAATGTTTATAATAAATAAAACCATACATTGCTTTGGAATTACCTGTGAAAATTATATTTGGACACATGGTTCGTGTCAGTACATTAAAAAAGTGATTTGTTCCTTTCCATGCACTATGTAGATGGGCAGCTGTTTTCTGTTAAAACAAATCTGCTGTGCACACTTACAGATACCTTCAGCTGTGCAAGTGACCACTTCCATGGATAAATCTATAAATGTAAAATTCCTGTATAAAAAAGCAGATGTATCTAAAATGTTGGCCAATACTGCTGCCAAATTGTCCTGAAAACAGGCTGTCAAAGCTTGGACTCTACCACGAGTCCTCAGCCCCTCAGCCCCTCAGCTCGGTTACTTTGCACGTTTGCTCCTCCCTTGTTGATGTTGGGGAACGCACTGTCCCTCCCGCAGGGATGACGCCTCCCTGGTGACTTCTGGCACAGAGCAGGGCTTGGCACACCCTGCAGGTTCCGTAAATATTCTTGGAGATGAAATGCGCAGGTGTAAAATGCCAGGTTCTGGAGGCAAAGAAGGGACCATTTGGTCTTTCTAAGGAGTTTCTAAGGAGTTAATAGGATGTTCTGAGAGTCAAGTCCCCAGGACTGGAAACAACAGGCCTGGAGTTCCAGGCTTGCGTCTTGGCACCACAGGAATGCAGCCAGTAATTCCAAGCACATACGAGGAGCGTGGGGGTTATGGTCACCTGCCAGTGAGCAGGGGCCCAGACGTGAAATAGCACCTGCCACCTACTTGCTCTAAATACAATGTTTGTGTGCTTTATGGTGGAAGGTTTGGATGAAAACGCTCATTCTGACCTTCGGCACTCCACTTACTCTTTCCGAAAGTCACTTTGCTCTTTTGTCAAATGGAAACAACAAGCCTACAGGGTTATTGTGAGACCCCTGGGATGATCAGGTGGAAGAAGCTGGCACAATGCCCAGTCCAGAGGGCGGACCTGCGAGCAGGGAGCGGGCTCAGGAAAGGACGGCTCCTTGGACTTCACACAGAGCTGCTCAGGAACATCGCTTTGAAAGGCCGCAGTTGGACAGTTGGCTTATCCACATGTTATATGTGAGTTTCAAAGGCACCTCCTCAGAAAAGTAAATCCAGAAACCCAGATGTAGCTGTTTTTCACTTATCTGGTTTTATAGTCATTGCTTTTCTTTTTCCACAATAAAGACATAGTTCTTGGCTCAAAACTCTCATCCGGATGTTGTCTTTGTCTGTTCTGGTTATTATAGCAAAACACTTGGAACTGGCAGCTTATCCACAGCAGAAATTCATTTCTCACAGTTCTGGAGGCCGGACGTCCGAGATAGAGGGCACGGCAGGGGCAGTGTCTGCTGAGGGCTCAGGCTGATGTTCTGGTTCATGGATGGTAACTTTTCTTTTTTAAAGACAGAGTCTTACTCTGTCACCCTGGGCAGAATGCCATGGCATCATTACAGCTCACAGCAACCTCAAAGTCCTGGGCTCAAGCGATCCTCCTGCCTCAGCCCCCAAAGTAGCTGGGACTACTGGTGCCCAGCACAACACCCTGCTTCTTGCTCAGGCTGGTCTCAAACTCTTGACCTCAAGGGTTCCTCCTGCCCTGACTGCCCAGAGAGCTTGGATTACAGGCGTGAGCCACCGCACCCAGTTCTGCTGTAACTTTCAGCTGTCAGCTTGCAAGGTGGAAGGGGAGGGCAGTTCTCAGGGGCTGGTTTAATAGGAGCATGAATCCCCTTTACAAGATCTCCACCCTCCTGGCCTAATCACCTCCCTACAGACCCCCACCTCGTATCATTACATTGGGCATTCCGCTCTCAGCAGATGAATTCATGGGGGACACGAGCATTCAGCCCAGAACGATACAAAAGGGGCAGCTGTAGCAATCGGGATGCATATAATGCCCTGTGTTAACACAGAGAGATACTATATGCACGGCCCTAGAAGAAGGGGGGAGATTCTGTGAGCTAGAACCGTTCCTGAGGCTGCAGGAAGGAGAGCGGGAGGAGAAGCCTGGGCCCCGGGCCAAGCCATGCTCCTGGAGTACTGGCAGAGTGGAGCCACCAAGGCAAGGGCGACCGGATGTCACCAAGACACTGACAAAATCCCCGTAATGTCTTCTCTCGTGTGTCTCACTTACGTTCATTTTATTCCTTCCGTCGTTCCTTCTCATTTCCACTTGACACAGTCCCCTTGGTCACCGAAGGCCCAGGGCCACCCTGTCCCACTGGGCCACACCGTCCCATGGGGCCACCCCGTCCCACGCCTTCCTCGATTCTTCCTGTGCGGCGTTTCCGCGTCACTGTTTCCTGTTGATCTATTTCCCTCTATACACTGCCAGCCCTAAAGGAATTGTCCCTGTATCTGCACCTCTCTCTCCCATGTCCCGAGCTCTACGGGGTGCCTTGTACTATTTTCACATAATCTCTTTTTAAAGAATGAATAAATGGAAAGGAGAGACAGGGGCTCAGTAATCACAAGCAGGTTTGTGGCTGGTGAAGTGACCTTGAAGATGTTCAGGGCCAAGGTCTTTCATAGAGCAGATCTCAGAAGCCAACACGACTCTGACGAAGAGGGAATAGACACGTGTCAAGGGTTTTATTCAACTCACTAATTAGAGATGGAGGCAGCAAAACAGTGAGGCTGATTGTAGAAAGATTTTAGGAACTGGGGTCTATGTCGTCGTTTTAAGAAGTGAGAATACGATTGCTGTTTGGGTACAAACCTGGTTAATGTTTTCATTAGCTAAGCAGATAGAAATCATGTGCATCCTTACCCAATACAAACATATAAGTAAATGGAAAAGTTAAATACTAGCATGCTTCCTGAGAAAATTAAATAATAGTGACCCGGGATAACACTGAAAAAGACATGTGGTCACCCTTTTGGCCCCACTTAGAGACTGTAGATAGTTTTTCCATCTCAATTTTCAGCTCTTTTTCCTCTATGCTCTCTTTCTGGAATGATTTTCTCCATACCTGTGGCTCACCAATTTCTCACATTTATAATTTCAATCCGGACCATTCTTCTTGGCCCCAAACTTGCATTTTTAATTTTCCGCTCGCTAGCTATGCATCTCTGGGAAGACTACTTAACCTCTCTGTGCCTGTCTCCTTGTCTAGACAATGGGGTTCATAATGATCCCCTACCACAGGGGTAATACAGAGAATAAACGAATGCGTATGTACAAGGTACTTTGAGTAGCGTCTGAAACACAGTGCATCATATAAACACTTGCTTTTGCTTTTAATTCTCAGCATCTTTATTTGGATGTGTCAGTGGTACTCAAACACTCCATGTCTGAAATCAGACTTAACCCAGTCCCTCCCCTAAGCCCGCTCTGCTTCTAGTATTCCCTGCCACGGTCAAGGGCATCGCCGTTCACACAGTTATAAGAATTAGACGTTAAGGGCCATCCTCTGTACCTCTTTTTCTCACTTTTCATGTCTAAGCTCTCAATAAGTCCGGTCTGTTCTGTTTGCAAGTACCTCTTGAATCCGCCGATTTCTCTCCCTCTTCACTGCTGGTCCCAACTGTTTTCATCTTTTGCCTGAATTGCTACAATTTCCTCTTGAATGGTCTCCCCATCAACATTACCGCCTCTCTCTGAGTCACTCTCCACATTGGATGATCTGATAAGAATGATCTTACCAAGCTGGTCCCTGCTTAGAGCCTTACAGAGCTTTCCACTGTGCTCTCACTGAAGACCCAACTTCTGCAAAGAACCCTTGTCTCCCGTCACCCCCCTCCCCACTATCAGTGCATCCGCAATGTCGGCCTTCACTGCCCCCGGCAGCCAGGGACCCCCAGCTGGAACGTGGCCTGTGCTATGTCCTCCGCCAGCAGTGCCCCCTCCTCTTGGCCTTGGTGGCTCCCAGCTCACCTGCGGAGGCACTCTGCCTCTCAGTCCAGGCCAGGTTCTCCTCTCAGCACCACGTGTTACTCCTCCAAAATACTTACGACTTTTTAGCATTAGTATTTATGAGCATACTCCAAATCCGTGTCCATCGCCTCACCAGACTGTCCGCCCATGAGGGCAGGGTCCACGGCTACTTGGCTCACTGCATCCCTAATGCCTTGTAAGGAGCTTGCTGTTCAGAGGAGCTTAATGCATTTTTGATGAGTGAGTGCAAGAACACAGGGACAGACTTCAGTGAACTTCTAAAGTATTCTGTGTCCTGGTCAACAGATTAATTAGTGATTTGGATGACATAATAATAATATTCTCATAAAAAATTAGGAAAAAAAACTGGGAAAATTACAGCAGACCCTGTATTCCAAACTACTTTAAAAGAATAGAAAGTAGGCAAAGTTTAATCAGAATACATAGAGAATCATGCATTTAATGTTTACAGCGAGGCAAAGTGGGCAGGCTGCGTGCTCAGGTGAGTTAGGGACGTGTGGGCTCTGGAAGGGGAACAGGGGACTCCCCTGTGCCTGATGAGATCACAGCAGACAACAGCATTAAACCAGAGGCCGAGGAAAAGAAAACACGCTTATAACACAGGAGAAAGGACACAGGATATTTTGTCTGCAGAAGGCATGAGGTGACAGTCATTTCACTCAGCCCCACAGGTGTCACAGTCAATGTTCATCAGGTACTTAAGTAGAACAATAGGCATCTACGTTGCTCAAGCCTAAAATATCTGTATCATGTGGATGTCATCATCCCCCACTTTATGGATGAAGGAATAGAAACGCCTTGTAAACACACGGCTGTATGTGGAGGGGCCAGGATTTGACCTACAGTCTTCTAAGGGTGTCCAACCTTTTTTCTTTCTGCCACTTATTGGAAAAATAAGCATTGTCTTGGGCCACAGACACTAATGAAAGCTGATGAGCAAAAGAAGAGGTCTGTGCATACTTTTCACAATACCCAGCACCACAGATAAGCAAAACACGCCTCAACTAGTCTGCATGTGGCCTGCGGCTCTGGGTTGGGCACCTCTGTCAGGGCCGGTTCCTGGGCCTGCCACAGAGGCCACAGCCTGCTTAAGCAGACCCTTAGGAAAGGCCCACCCTCTGCATAAGGGACCAAATGCTTCTATGCGCTCCAGATCCAGAGCTGAGATGCATGAGTGAAAGAAAAAAAGGAAGCGAATTTACATACAGTGTAAGGAAGAACTGTATAAAATTCCTTCTCAAAGACAGCGAAAGTTCTAGATCACGTGGACGTGCTAGCACTGAAGCGCCATCACGTCTCAGAGACGCTGCGGAGAGCACCTCTGTGTTGGGAAGGGGAGTTTGCACTAACACCACTAACCTCCCGGTTCAGTGACTCGGCGGTGGTGGGAACCACATGTGACTGCCCTCTCCTTGGGGCAGAGTGCAGTTCCACAGCCCCACTGAGTTAGGCTGGGCCATGGGCCCTTCTTTGGCAATGAAATGTTAGTGGACCTGGCTCAGGCAGAGCCCTTAAGGAGCTGGCTCAATACGGCTTGGTCTGGAGCCCCTGGCACCCACCATGAGATGCTCCCAGTAGCCACGCAGAGTCTGAATCCAGCCTGCAGCCTGAAGCCAGACCCAGCTGGGCTGGTTTAGATCAGCAGAGCCCCAGCCGATCTCCAGACCCATGAGAGGGAGAAAAGATGCTTTTGCCGTATGCCTCTGGGCAGCGGGTGGCTTATTACACAGCATTATTGTGACAAAAACTGAGTAATAAATTCCTGGTTCTCCACAAACTGAGCTTCTTGCTACTTACGCTCAGGAAACAGAGCCCTTCACAAGGTGATTCTTCCTGCCACCCTCCTGCCCTGGGACCCCTCCTCGTGTGGGTGGGTGGGGCTGACACCGGGCCCTGTCCACCCTCTGTCCCATCACGGTGGAAAGGGCGCCTTGCTATTAGGGGCTGCAGCCCTGAGAAGCCCACGTTTCAGAGTCCAGTCCGAGGAACCAGTTTTAACAAGAAGGTACAATCTACCTGTGCCTGTTTTTCCTTCTGTATGAGCAGAAACCAGCCTGAATCACGACACGGGGCCAGAGCTGGGTGAGGGGGGACCGTGGGCTGTGCGGAAAGGCACAACCAGGAGGGATGAGCCGGGCAGCTTCCCAGAGGGTCACGGCTTCCCCGACGTCACTGGCGGCCTCCCCACGAGTGGACAGGCCTTCCAGATGCTTCTCCTTTAGTGCCTTAAATTCTGGAACATTCCTGCCGGTTTTCTCGGGTAACACTTTCATATAATGCATGAGAGCGGGAGGGGAACAAAAGGCAGATGTCAAAGACAATACAAGAAACGTTTCGTTTACATTTGGAAACGGAGCGAGTAGCAATCTCAGAGGAGCTGCCTGATTTTTAGCTCTGTCTCCCTTTTCTTTCCCTTCCCACCCCAGCCCCGAAAGCCTAAGATACTTACCTTTCCAATCCTACGTCAGAAGACATCCCACAGTTTTCTTGTTGTTGTTGCATTTATTCTCATGCTGTGCTTTAGAAAAAGTGCAGACACACCCTTCTTACAGGACAAATCTCATTGCCCAGCTTCTAAGCAAGGTGAGGAGCAGAATTCAAGGAAGCGGGGAAGACCGTCGTCTTCTGACACTGAGGCCAGGCTACCCTGCAGGATGCATTGTATACTGCAAGATGAAAAAGAATCAACAAGGGAATACATGGTTTGCAGCAAAAGAAAGAAAGGTGGGAGGAGAGAAATCATTTTCTACTGTGAGACACGTAAGGGGAAGCTTGGACTCCATCCCGGAGCTGGCTCCAAGAAGTGTCACGCTCAGAAAAATACTATAAATAAAAATAAACACATACACTTTAATTATTTTATGTCACCTAAAATAGATAATAAAGTCATCAGGTGAGTTCCTATTTATGTTTTTCTCTTTTAAAACTGTAGGATAATTACAAGTAATCCATCAACCTCTTTCCTGCCCCAAATAAATAAGAGCTGGGGAGAAGGTGGGTAGATTAGAAAGGGTTAACCAAAGAGCTAAGAATATATTCATGCCAGTAAAGAAGGGGGTAAGGTGCCGGGAAAGGAGAGAGAGCCTTCTACATGGGAGGCAGGGAGGGAGGGAAGAGGCCAGGAGAAACAGCGCGTGCCTGGTCCCTCCCAGGTAGTCTGCATGTGGCGCCTCCGTCACTCCTCACGGGGGCCGTCTGTTAACCTCTCTGACTTATAAATATGAAACTGAGACAAGGAGAGGCCAACAACTCGCTCAGCATCTCACCCCTAATGAGCTGGAGAGTTGGGAGGAGAGCTCAGGCAGAACTGGGTTAGAATCTACATCTCTGTCTAGAAAGTGGAGAAAGGATGAGTGTCACTCAGACTCAACCACAGGCCCAGATGTTCAAATGTCAGCTGATCTCAGAGGCCAAAGTTCTCCTCACCTACTCATCCTGATGCCTAAATTTCCCTGTTATGATTCTTTCCCTCTTATAGGATTAAATCCACATTTGTCAGACCAGGGCCTGTGCTGGGCACACCAGATCTCGGGTGAACTGTGGTACGTGTTTTGAGAACAGTGACTCCACTCCAAAATTTGAGAGAAGTTATATCAAAATAAACATTGTTTTATAAAACGCAAATTCAAAATGAGCTGAAAAGCTAAAATGTGAGACATTTCACATTTGCTTTCTACTGCAAACCCGAACCCTAGGCATAGGAATTCTCTCCATGGTAAGGGCCATGCTGTGGAAGAGTCTGGGAAGTACTAGTTTATGGACTTTGTCCCCAGGAGGCCACCAATAAAATGAACGTGTTGGCTGGCCATGGTCAGGGAACATTTACCCTCACTGTCTAATATGAGCATTTGGGGACAGATAACAGCCTTGATGTCACCCAGCAGGCAGAAAGTACTTGAGGCAATAAGACCTCAGAATTATAAGTTTGATGATTCTGGGAGCATGGAAATTAGTGGGAAAGAGCCTCAGTGGGACATGAGAATATGGCGGGAGGGATGGAGTGCCTACAGCGCCGTCTCTGCCTCCATCATCCATTTTTTCCCCACCCACGACCCTTTGCTGGAGAAACTTCTCATGCTCCCTTCCCAGAGAAAATGCTGTCAGGGACCGGTGAAGTGGGAGCGTCACCCTGTCTTCTCCCTGGTCACAGGTGCCTTAGCCATAGGGGGACCATGGGCTCCAGGCAGTGTATTTGGAATGTTGGTGCATGCGAGCATCCCTTTATTCTAGAATATGGAAGTTGACTGTAGTCAGTTTCCGATGGACTTGTACCTGGAGATGGTGGAAAGCTGCAGGTAACGGTGGCCACACACACCCCAAAGCAGAAGCCAGTAGTCTGCAGAAAAACAAAAGCAGACGCGCAGAGAGAACGGGAGAGAAACACAGGGAGTCAGGGTTGGGCTTCCGGCCCCTCACGAAGCCTGGCTGGTTTGGGAACTGCCTCTGCGCCTTCCCGTCGGGCTCCCTCTTGGCTTACCCTGGCTTCAGAGTTTCCTTCCTTAGGACTGACGTTCTCAGACGAAGACAGAGGGTGTCACCAAAAAGCGAGTCCAAACTAGCTCAAAACCCAACTTGGCTGTGGAGTGACCTTGTAATTTGTCCTCCCGCCTGGCACACGTGGGCACTGTTGGTAATTATGCCACACAACAGAAAGCAAGAACGCAGAGCCGTCCGTCCTTTGTGGAGAGGAGATTAGACATGAGCTGCTTGTATTTCCCAGGCGCTGTTTGGCTGCTTAAATCTATGCTATTTTATCCGACCATCACAGTAATTCTTTTGAGCTTATTCTTTCTCAGACCAGGAATGGACTAGAGAAGAATCAATGTGTACAGAACATCATGCGGGAAACTGGTGGGAGAGCCAGGAGAGGCCCGGGGTCCACCTGACCACAGAGCCTGTCCTCTCCTCGCGTGGCTCTTTCCTCCCTGCCGGCTTTGTCCAGGCTCACACCAACAGGAGGCCACACACAGCATCCACACTCTGGGGCTGCGGGAGCAGCGATCAATGAGAAGAGAAACACACAATCTGGCTCATCTCCCCGCACACCCACGCCCACCCTGTTGACGCCAGGGCAGCGTCTATCCTCATTCTCGCTCGAAACGCCTTTCAGCTGAAAAAGCACAATGCAAAGAAATCTCCACTGGCAAAGAAGGAAATTGAAGCAATTTTGAAACATTTAGCAGCAGCCCCGTTTTTACCTGAGTTATTTGAGCGGTGCAGGACACAATAGATTAGGGGTCAGAAATTTTCAGGTCACTGCTTGTTTTCCTGGTCTAGCGGGTTTAACTCCCAGGCTTGCTTTTCCAAACTTGTATTGTTCTCACCACACAGCGAGCGCCCACCTGTGTCTGGGAGAGAGCCGTGTGGCAAAGATAGATGGGAATGGGGTCTGATATTCTGATGGAGACGCAGGTAAAAAACATCTCTTTGTTAAAGTTCTATCGTGATGAGTTTCTTTCTACCGAAGCACTACCTACAACAGGAAAATAATTAGTTCCAAGTTGTATATCCCTTTTCTTATCAGGCACTTCTGGGTCCCGAGACTAATTCAGTCTCAATCAAGCAATTACCTGCTGATCGGGGCTTCTGGGATTTGCTAAGGTTGTGGGGAGGGTATCAGGTTCTCTGAGTCGTAAAAAGGGATCCGTTACTGCTAACTGCACCCACCTGTGTACCGTGGTAAGGCAAGCTGCCAGGATGGTAATTACGTCTTAATTCAAGGTGACGTGACCCAGACGGCAGCCTGCTCTCCATCCACATTGACCCAGCTTGGAGAAGAGGCTCCAGTGCTGGGGTGAGGGGTAGGGTTTTCTATTCCGTTACAGTCCCAGCTGTTTTTCCTGACCCTCCTTCTAGAACCTCTGATGAGTCTGCCCTTACATGGTTTCCAATAAAACCCCTGATTTCTCAGGGGTTTGTGAAAGGGTGGAGGAAGAATTTGGAGGGAAGTTGTAGTAAGGGGCAGAGGAGCACAATTTGGGCAGGGGACCTATTACAGTCACTTGGCACTGTGCACTCTGAGGTCCAAGCTAAGACCTCACGAAGTGCAATTCTTGGCACCCACGACTGAGACCACAGGGTGAAAAAACAGGCCGATTGGCACTACTCACCTAAAAGCCGGACAAACACACTGATCCCTGTAAAATGGAAATGTGATTTTGTTAACTGCAAGGATAATTTTTTTTAGGATAAATATATGTATTTTATTATTCTTCATTACATTATTTCCCCCCCCCCCCACCCCTCCGTGGTAAGACAGAATTGATTTACAGAAAAGAATACAGAAAACACCAAAGCTCCTGGTAGAGGGAGAGATTTCAAGTGGGGAG
>CAUYRH010119387.1:0-37503 GCA_963574655.1 Perodicticus potto
GTTCTCACATAGTAATGAGAAAGTCTCTTGAATGTTATCACAATCAGGTTGATAAAAATATCTCCGATTGTATCTGAAGCCCGCACACTGTACCCCATGATTGAATTATTGTACACAGCGATGATTCAATAAAAAAAAAAATGCAAAATAGCTCAATCAGCCTCTCTGCACTGGAGAGCCTTCAAACGGCTGCTGCTGCCCTCTACGGCCCCTACCTGCGCCCTGCCCTCCCCTGCTCTGCAAATGAGCTACGGGAGGGATCCTGTTCCTCCAGTGAAGCTTGATCTTCAGACAGGACCCAACACTCTTACCGATGATACCAAAGGGTCAGTGTCCAGAGGACAAGGGTCAACATCTTTAAGAAACGAAACTCCAGCACTGGTGGTGGTATATGCCTGGTCAGCTCTAGAAAGATCTCGACTGTAGGTTTGCAGTCTCCTGGTCTCAAAACCAGCTCATGCACATACAGGGTGTGCTGGCTGCTTTGGATGTAACCGCGTTGTCATACCCATGGCCACGATGTAATATAAAGTAACACTATTGTCAATACATGATAGAGTGAGTGACACCCAAACTGCTCTACTTAAAAGAAAACATCACAGTTAGAACACTCAGTCCATCTTGGACTATCCATCTTGGACTATCTTCTTTAGTAGTTTTTCAGTCTCCTGAGCTGTCCTCCATCTATTATCTGGTTGCTTAGATTTTTACGCACTAACATTTGGCCATGGACATCTTCTAAAGCAGCACATGGAAAGTGTTGATGGATAGTGTCTTACCAGGGAGGAGACAACTGCCCTCCGTCCGTGCCTCCCGCCCCCCACCGGTCACTCTCCCGCCTGCCCAGGTGCTTTGTTCTACAGGCCTTCTGTGTCACTATGACAATCACAGCACCTTGCCTACTGCACATCGGCCAGGGACCAGGTGCTTTTCTCAAACGTCATCCCTCATGCCCACAGAAGTCTCTAGAACAGTTATTACAACTTCTCTTTTTATGATCAAATAAATCACTCAAGGTCACAAAACTAGAGAAAAACTCTCCAGCATGCGCCTTCCTCTCTTCTGAAAGAGCTGCAGGGAGTCCTCAAGGCTTTTGCTCCTGAATAGGTAGGTTTAAGGACAGCAAACCAAAGAGATTATGTTCTGGCTATTTAATGAGACACTGAGGCACGGGCTAAAAGATGGGCAACTTTTAAAACCTCTGTGTTTTCTGTGGGATATTTATGAGTCTAGAGGTGAGTCAAGAATGAAACAGCTGGTTACAGAGAGTAAGAACTATAATCAACACTGAGACACTCACAGAAACAGCCTGAACAGAGGAAAGAGCTTCCAATTTGGACCTGGCCTCTCTGGCAGGAAATAACAGAGCAAGGAACTAACCACCAGCCCCAGGTTTAAAGCAAGTGCTGTCAGGGCCCCCCGCCCTGGCAAACCCAACCTTGTCCCAGACTAATTCCTAAGCACTCATGCTTTCTTGGGTAGTATTATTAGCCTTGTTCTCACAAGATAAACCAGGGTTTCAGCCAGAGGAGGCCTGGGGGCGGTGTAAGTATGGTTCTCCATTCCGTTCCCTTCTCCCACTCTCTCTCCATCACCCTGCTTTCAATCCAGCCTAGGAAGAGCCCTAAATACCATCTGTAGATGTCACTCCCTCCACAAGTCCTTCCACCTACCCTGTTCCACTTAACCTGTGGGATCAGCAGCCCCTTCCAAAACAGGATGATGTCTCAGAGGAAGGTAATGGCTTAGTTCAAACTGTGCTGCCAAGAAGGGTCAGAGCCAGAACTGAGTCCAGGTTTCCTGGTGTTCCAATTTAAAGGTCCCATGAGTTCAGTGAAGGAGGCATCACTGGGTTACCCTTGGCTCTACCCCACCTCCCTGACAGTGGGGTTACAATTGATAATAATTGTTGGTTCCTAATAGCGGCCTACAGTTAAGTCTATCCACCACCAACAAGAACACACCTCAGTCCCACAGGACTGCCCCTTTAACATCCTGAACTCACTCACGGGAGGTGACAGCTTTGCCACCTGTCACTGTCACTCTTTTCCCTGAGGTTTACAGACAACCCACATGAGTATTAGTGAGTGTTAGATGTGTTCATGAGAGTATAAACCTCCCTGCATGTCCTGGGTGTGCCTGGGGCTGGTTTTCCCTGCTTAGTTACGAACTTTGGAGAGAGACAGTGTTCATAAACATGCCAAACGTCCTTAGTGTCTTCAGGATGGCGACAGCAGTCGTTCTTACCATCAAGTGACAGACTTACCCTCAGTGAAAACGGCTTCCTTTCATTGAAGTAACAGGAAGAGCATCTGAAATCACTGCAACCACCGTTTAGATCAACGGTCAGTTACTCCAGAACCGGCTCTCCAGTTTATTGGTTTTCTCTGTTCCTGCTTCATCTCCCTTGTGTTGTCTGCTTGGTGCATTTACGCATCATTATCATCTCCTGCAGACAGTGTTAGAGAAAAAGGGGTGAGGCAAGACTCAAAATGAAAGTCCAGCAAGTGATCACCAAGCACCTCCTTGTGCCGAGCATCCTGATGAGTGGGAGGCAGCCCTGCACATGGCTGCGGGAGAGACCTGAGATGCTACCAGACCAGACCCCGGCAAGGAGGGGAGGGGGCGAAGGCAACAGAAAGAAGGTGATACTACTGCTGGGACCTGAAGATGTCAAAGTCCAGGAGGAAACAGGACAGTAGGGAAGAGCAGGACACAGGCAGTGGGGTCCGGAACGGGCACGTGCTCTGAGCAGGAAGGAGTCCTAGAGTGGCCCAGTCAGTAGAGACGAGGGCATGACCCTGGGAGGGCTTCCTGAAGGGCTCTTAGGTGGAGACCACCCATCCTGGGACCTTCTTTACTCTCAGAAGTATCTAAGCATGGGCAATAGATTATTTGGCCACATGTGTCAGTCTGATCACATTTGCCACCACTCTCCCCCGCTCTGTCCATGGCAACTATTACTAAATTATCATAGTACAAGCTAAGCCTGGACTGATCTCTAGAATCCTACCAACATCGTCACTTCAGGCAGCGGCACAGATTGAAACTGAACCTACCTGTGATTTCCATGCTCTGAGCCAGAGATGCTGCGGAAGGGCAGCTCACAGGCTGTATCTGAACTGCATTTGTATTTTCTTTGCCCACAGAGAGGTTTTTGCAATTCTGAGCCAACATGAAATTTAACTTAGAAGTCTGTATTTCTAAGGGTCAGGCTTGAGACTAAGCTCATTTCCTTAGAAACTCATAAACAGACCCTGCAATCTAGCACAGCGGGGACAGGATAAAGAACTGTGTCTAAGAGAGTCGGCTCTAGACTCCAGTTCAGACTGTTCAAACTCGTATCACTGCAAAAGGATTATAAAGAGTTGGTAACTTACTTAGCTTTTCTGTTCCCTTCCCTAAAAAATGACAGGCTTTAGGAATGTTTTTAGCTGTAAGTAACTAAATGCCCATCTGTTTAAACAAATAGTTTATTTTTCTCACACAACTGGAAGTCCAGACAGAGGCAGGTGCCAGGGGTGTTTCAGCTGTTGGGTGATGCCATCGGGATCCCAGGTTTTTTCTACCTTCCAACTCTGCCTTTCTTAGCATGTCGACTCATCGCCATGTGTTTCTAACGTGGCTCCAGCCATCACAATTCTGTCTTAGATCATGTGCCTCTTTTCTAAAAAGGAAGTCTGAGAGAGAAAAAAAGAAAGGTAAACAGAGATCTTTAATCTAGCAATGTGTGTCTTATTTTATCAGGAAAGAAAAAAGCATCCCAAAAGGCACCAGCAGACTTCGATTCACACCTCATTGGCTAGACCTGGACACCCAAGCAAAACTGGGTACTGTTAGCAATCAAGCAGAAGGGACTTGAATATTAGGGTATTCAACTGCCCCAGGTGACATAGTCAACTTCAGAATATTGATAAAACAGTTAAACTAACCTGACACATGGCCTAGGCTAACAGTGCCTAGAATGGAGTTCTTGATAGATGTCAGCTATTGGAATTACACTAACACAGACACAGAATGGTCCGTCTTGGACTAGGACATGGCAGAGGGAATAATTTTAAAACCCAGTTAAGGTAAAAGCCTTGAAAAGAAAGATAAAAAAAAGTTTGGTTTTAATTTCACTACCTTTATCCTTTATTTCTCCTTCCCCTTATAATCACAAACGTGTCATCTGCTTTCTCAATTATCATTTTTTGTTTTCGGATTACTTTATAATCCTGTAACTTTGATAGATTTTAAGTACTTTATTATTTTAAAAATCTAACTAAAAAAATATAAACTTTGGATTCTTAAGTCTACTCAATTAAACAGCCTCCTACAGTAACTTTAATGCCACATCCCAGTCAGCAGCCTGCACAATTATATAATCATGTAATGCTGAGCCTGTGACCTACTCTTCAGAATGTATTTGTTTTAGACATAACTTACCTATGTGAAGAAGTAGAAATATTGCCTATGGCCATGAAAACTTAGTTGCAACACTGAAAACGTGTGACAGTAACTGTTTCTAGAACTAGCTGGCAGTGGGGCTCCTAGGAGCCCAGCTGCCCATTGGTGAGCAGCCTCAAGGCCCCTTCAGGTGGACAGCAAGACGGGCGGCCCCACGACACACATCAGGAACCAGACTCAAAAGCCACCAGTAGCTTCATACCCCACCTAGAAACAGGAGAGGTGAACGGTGTGGGATCGAGGTTTAAAGGAAGAGGAAGGTTCTGAGTATATACTCCAAAGAATTGAAGGCAAGCTCTCTCAGAGACTTCTGTAGAGCCACGTTCACAGCAACACTATTCACAACAGCTAAAGGTGGAAGCGGCCCAAACGGCCGTGGTCGAATGAATGGCTAAGCAGTTGTGGTATATACACACACACAGGATGAAACATCATTCAGCCTTAAAAAGAAGGAGATTCTGACACACGCTACAAAGTAGATGAACCCAGAGGACATTATGCTGAGAGACATAACCCAATGATCCCAAGACAAACACTGTCTGATTCCTCTTGTGTCACGTATTTGAGACAGGGAACCGACAGGCCCCACCCAATAAGAGGTCATGAGATGTAAACCAAAGTCTCTGATAAAACAGGGGGCACTGCAAAGCCAACCACAACCAGCTAGAACCCAGATGGCCGCCAAAAAATCTCAGGTCCATGCTTAGGGCGCTGGCCCCATAGACTGAGGGTGGCAGGTTCAAACCCGGCCCCGGCCAAAGTGCAAAAACAACAACAAAAAGTAGCTGGGCATTATGGCGGGCACCTGTAGTCCCAGCTACTCGGGAGGCTGAGGCAAGAGAATCACCTAAGCCCAGGGTTGGAGGTTGCTGTGAGCTGTGTGATGCCACGGCACTCCACCGAGGGTTATAAAGTGAGACTCTGTCTCTACCAAAAAAAGAAAATCTCAGGTCCCCTCTCTGCTCCACGTGCCGGCTTACAACCTATTAGCATCTAACAGAAACTTCCACCAGTGCTGTGACAGGTTACAGAAGCCATGTTAACTCCCAGAGGCTACTCGATATAAAGAGGGGAAACATGTTCATTTGCAGAAACTCCCGACCCCTTTCCCAAACACCTTATGAATAATCCCTCTCCACTTAAGGTTAAATAGAAGGAATAAAATAGGAGCCCGAGCTCACAGGTGCGGTGTCTGCTGCTCTGAGAGGCGGCTGCCGCCCGACTGTGGGCCACCTCCTGTTTCTTGCTTCTTACTTTAAGAAACTTCCTTTCACTTCACTCCGTTGGCTCCCTCGAGTTCTCTCCTGTGTGAAACCAAAAGCTCACTCGGACCCCCTTCTGGGGTCCCCTTTCCCGAATCACATAGAGGAGTCGAGTTCACAGAGACAGTGGAATGGTGACCACCGGGAGCTGAGCACTTACCATTTAAAGGCACAGGGTTCGAGTTGGGGAAAATGAAAAAGCTCAGGAAGAGAATGGTGGTCATGAGTGGCAGCAAAGCAAAATGAATTTAAACGCACAGAACTGCACACTTAAAAATGGCTAAAAAGGCAAATGTGATGCATGTTTTACCACAATAAAACAAATTTGGAGGAAAAAAAGGGAAAGGAAGGAACTGGAATTCCATAGCCTCACTCCACAAACTCACCCCACATCCCCACCACACACAGTCCTCTAAATGTTTGCTTACTAAGGGGAAAAGGAGGAGACAAAATTGGGGACAAGCCTTCCAGGTACTTATAGGCATGAGCAGAATCTTTAGCCATTCTGGGATTCTTTTTATTTTTACAATAAATGCATAATACATTTGTAATTGGGGAAAGAATATTACAAAACCGGGTAGCAAAGCAATAAGCAGCGCTCAGCTTCTCTACACCTCTGACCTGACGTCAAGGCCATCTCCCCTCCGCCTCACGAGACTTGAGTTTTCACTTGGCCTGTGCCGGTCACAGCGTCAGTCTGAGATGGACTCTGGGTCAGCAGTTACGAGGCTGACCTGAAAAGATTGTGCCCTGCTGCCTGCAGCGCCCAGGGTCTGGGGACATGGAATAGCAGAGCTCAGCAGACAACTTACTCCTTTTTGTTGTTTCTGATTAGATCTTTACACATTTTTTTTGTTTCAGTTTGTTTTTTCTTGGCAAAGACAGGGGTGTCTCATTGAAGCTTTAGGGAGATGAGTGAATTTTAATGGACTCTAATTGGCTCCCATGGTTATCGCAAAGGAGCTGTGGTCATAAAAGTTAATTAAATTAGATCATTTGCATATTCAAGACCATTCATTTCCTTCACTTTAAAGGCAGAGAGAGAGAAAATGTGTCCCAGCCTCCTACTGGGCCGAAGACACATGACAGTGTCCAGACTCTGTGTGTGCTGGGAGCTGACACACTTACCTCTTGTGCATTCTCCACATTTTTAGCGTGAGTGTCAATACAAGAGTTAAATCCGTGTGCACTGAAGTTCTCACTTGGAAGTGTAGAGCAAGTCCTTTACAGAAAGAAGTTGCTGTGCTAAAAGACTGAGGCAGCTTCATAAACAAAAGGTGAGTTTGGAACACTCAGTAGAAAATGAATAAGCAACATTCATAGCCACAAGGCTGGCTAGAAGCGCTGTTGCATTTCTGTGTGTGCGCGCTTGTTTGTGTATGGGCAACAAGTGTCCTTAGCTCTACTGAGTACGGGCCACAGGGACCGAGCAACTGGACCCTAAGACTCTCGTCTACTCTGCTGCCTGGGGGAGGCCTAAAATAACGAGCCGAAATGGAACTCTGGCCTGTTTTCTGAAGCCCCCAGGGAAGATGTTTCCACAACTTTCTCTATTACCTGACCCATTTTTAACAATTCTGAATGTCACACCAGAAAGCATTCCCTTGTATCAAACTTACATCCCCTCTGCAGCTGATTTACTGTTAGTCTCACACACATACTACACACGTGTGGGTAGGCACGCTCAGCCCCGCACCTGCTCAGCCCGGCACCTGCTCATCTCTGTGCTTCACTGAAATATCAGCTAGCTCCAGGATCAGACTTATAGATTAAAGGCAGCATCTGCCCTACTTCCTCTGGCCACACTTTCCTATCAATATGAGTAAGAATTTATTGAGGGGAGGGGAGGGATGAGGTTGGGGTGGAGGGAGGGTAATTGGTGGGGCCACACCTACGGTGCATCTTAGAAGGGTACCGGCGAACCTTACTAAATGCAGAGTACAAATGTCTTCATACAATAAAAAAAAAAAAAGAAAAAGAATTTATCAACACCTCCATTCTTCCTCATTCAAGAAGACAGGGTTAATTTATTTTTTAATTTTGTTTTCTCTAATGAGCACAAATGTGCCAGGCTCTATGCCAGGTTCCTGAAAAACACTGGTGGACAGGATGGACCAAGACTCTGCCCTCATGCCTGGAGCTCCAATAAGACACGAGTAACTACTAGTTTGCAAAAAAGTGTGGGTTACTAAGAAATCATATGACAGGCTGCTTTAACTTGACTAGGAAGACAGGAATGCCTTCTGGATAAAGCAATATTCACTTGAAACCTGAAGAATGAACAGGAATTCTCAAAGCAGAGAAGTATATTCAAGGTCCAGGGAACAGCACATGTGAAGTCCCTTACATGAGGGGGAGTTGGCCTCTGGGAAGGCCGGCGGTGAAGTTTAAACAGCAGGACAAGAAGGGGCCGTGCTCAGGCTGTGGGGTCACCAGCCACGGCTCCCCATCTGCGCTCACCAGGCTGTGACTGGAACCTGATACTGTGGTCCTGCTCTGTACAAGTTCAGAACTCTGAGCAACTGCATTCTCAGGATTCTAAACAAGGGTTAAGGACTTGGAGTAAGGATGACAGAGAAGTGGCCTCATCTCCGCACCCAGAAGGCCGGCACTGCCAGAGGGGCCTGGCGGGTCAGCCCACATAGCACAGTGGGAGCAGCCACTGGGCGCCGGGGCGTTTGGCGCTGCACAGCCTTCAGTAAGTCCCACTCCCAGGGGCCCCAGCCCCTCGTCTGTGAAAGGGGGAGGTGCCATGTGGACTCTTAAAATTCGCCTTCTGCCTGGTTGTCGTTAGCAACAATAGTCCCCACGCGGCTCTGAAGGGGGCCGCGTGACCACAGAGCTAACCTCCATTTGGAGGTGGGAGGATGGGTTATTCAGACAGTGGGACTCTCTCCAATATGCTTTTTGGGGAGGGAGGGCATTTTTTTTAGTATTTTTTGTCACCATGCTGACCCTGTCTCTGTGTTCGATTCAGTGGCACTGACCACACTCACAGTGTTAGGCACCATCCCCACTATCGCTTTGGAAAACTTTTTCACTCCAGTTCAGTTTTTTTTTTTTTTTTTGAGACAGAGCCTCAAGATGTCACCCTGGATAGAGTGCCGTGGCATCACAGCTCACAGCAACCTCCAATTCCTGGGCTCAAGCGAGTCTCCTGCCTCTGCCTCCCAAGTAGCTGGGACTACAGGCGCCGACCACAACGCCCGGCCATTTCTTGGTTGCAGCCGTCATTGTTGTTTGGAGGGCCTGGGCTGGATTCGAACCCACCAGCTCAGGTGTACGTGGCTGGCGCCTTAGCCCGCTGAGCCACAGGCGCCGAGCCTCCAGTTCAGTTTTAAATGAATCTGGGAAAGTCATACAAGGATCCTGATAACTCACAAAACAGGCAGCCGATCATGGCTTATTCAGACATGAGAGGTCAGATGCTCCTGTTAAAGAAAATGAAGCTTTTTACTCCCGTTGTATAAAAAGAGATAAAACGGGAAAAGAGAAACTGCTGAGCAGGCCCCACGTCGGTCCTCTCTCCTGCCTCTGTGAAAGTGTGTGATGCTGAACCACCTTGACACCAGAACCAGATAAGGACAACAATAAAAAGAGCGTAGACCACTATCCCATGAACGCAGATGCAAAAAGCCTCAGCAAAATACCAACAAACCGACGCTATTTTCTTCCCGCTGTCCGGGCTGGCTTGGTCACATCCAAGGAAAGGAACAAGATGTGCAGCTAGACACAGGTGATGCGTCCCCTCCATGGACAGGAGCCAGAATAGTGAGCAGAGTCTGACGTTTCAGACAAACCGTCTAGCAGAGCAAGCCGGGATTCACCGGGGAAGCAGAGGAAGAAGCAACAAAAGTGGGTAAGGTGAGAGTTCAGGGAAACTCGCTTAGCCAGGAAGTGCCTAACAGCTGGGAGAAGCCCCAGGTGTGGGGTAACAGGGAGAGAGGAGCCCCCAAGGCTGAGGCTGAGATACACTTTTACAATCTTGGCTACAGGAAGATCCCCCACCCACATAGTTCTGAGGTCTCACCTAAGGAGGGGCTGGAGATTGCACAGAAATGTTGTTCCAGAAATGAAATTCTCACAGAACTCACGGGCATCTGAGGCTAGAGCAGCTTGAGCTGGGTGCCCTTCTGAAAGCCTAGACACTGGGGAATGTGGGAGCACCTGCCGGGCTCCAAACAGGGATAGCCAAACCTGGAGCTCTTAGGGAACCCTGGGCAGGTCCCCACCCCCTGCTGCAGGCTGCGTTGAGTCCAGGACATGAGCAGACAGCATTCTTCACAGTCGTCCGCCACACTGCCTGTCTGGGTGAGGCCTCAACATTTCCAGTTGCAGTCCAAGGTGCCATTTTGAGACTTTGACACTGGGCTGTTCCTGCCCTCAGGCTGCGTTTGGGCTGGTGCAGTTGCAGCCCTGCTTGGCTGCAGAGGGGCAGGGGCATCAGGCTTCCGGACATCCACCTGTGACAGTGCCCACCACCCTGTGGCCAGCTGACGTAGGACCAGGTCTTGAGCAAACAGCACACTCTATAGCTTCCTGTCAGCACAGCCTGCTTGAGAAGGGCTCCCTCTCTGCTCAGGCCCAATGTGCCATTTTGGGAGTTTAAAGCATCGCATTGCCCCACCCTCATGCTGAGTTTGGGCTGACATGGCTGTAGCCCTGCCCAGCTGAAGACGGATACGCACCCACACACCTAGGACAATTCCCACGGCTCTGCCATGGGCTCCTATGAGAGTGAAACATGAACGGATAGCACTCCATACCATTTCTTGCCCATGCCTCTTGCTCAAAAGGGGCCCTTTGCTCTTTGATTACAAGCCCACACCTGCTGCCATTTTGAGAGCTTAAAACTGGCCCATCCCACCCTCAGGCTGACTGCAAGATGACTTGACTACAGCCACCACCAGGCCCACAGGGACGGGGGAGACCCAGCTCTCTAACCGCTCTTCTCATGCCCACCACCTGGTGGGGTGGAGCAGCTGTGGGACTGACACCCAGCCTACCTGATGCACTACAGCTACCTGTGTTAGCAGCACGGATCACTTCAGTGCTAGTGGGCTGCTCCACATCACACCAGCTGTTCAGGGGCCTGAGAACCTGCCCAGATGCCTGGCCCTTTGCTTGAACTACTCATCTAAGCAAGCCACCCAAAGGCCCAAGAATCCCCCCCTGCCCAGGACACACTAATACCACTGCCAGTGAGAGCTACTCTGAGCCCTAAAATCAGGCATACTCAGCCCACTGGGGTTGACTGGGGCCTGAAGACCGGCTTAGATGTTCAAATCCCCAGTAAAACTTAAACACAGCCTCGACTAATAACTGTTCCCTGTACCCCTAAGGAAATCACAGAAACCACTGACCTGTGTACGGCTTAAGAAATTACACAGAGATCACTGCAGGCACCCAAAATCAAAGGTGAACAAAATAAAGAAAAAAAGAATGAGCAAAGCCAACAGAACATCTGATACTACATGAAGCAACCAAACCTGTTAATTATCAATATTCCCAAGCGGGAAGAGATACCAAAAAATTTAGAAAACCTATTTAAGGAAATAATGAAAATTTTTGAGGACTATCAAGAGAGTCAGACATTCTGATATAGACAGTTCAACAGTTCCATGAAAAATATATTCCAAAAAGGACTTCACCGCAACACAATATAGTATAATGAGCATGATTAAAGTTGAAGTGAAAGAGGGAATTTTAAAACTCGAAAAAGAAAAGCATCTAACCATCTATAAAGTAAACCCCATCAGACTAACAGTGGACCTCTTAGTAAAATCCTTACAGGCCAGAAGAAAATGTGATAGTATTTTCTTTTCTTTTCTTTTTTAGAGACAGAGTCTCACTTTGTCACCCTCAGTAGAGTGCCGTGGTGTCACAGCTCACAGCAACCTCCAGCTCTTGGGCTTAAGCAATTCTCTTGCCTCAGCCTCCTGAGTAGCTGGGATTACAGGTGCCCACCACAACGCCCGGCTATTTTTTTGTTGCAGTTTAAATAAAATTGATAAAACACTAGTGGGGACTGGGTTCAAACCCACTACCCTTGGTATATGGGGCCAGCACCCTACTCACTAAGCCACTGGCACCACCCATGTGATGGCATTTTCAAACTAAAAGAAAAAAACTGTCAGTTAAGAATTTTATATTTTGACAGAATCAGCTTCATAAATGAAGGAGAAATAAATCATTTTCTAGACAAGCAAACACTGAGAAAACTTACTACCTCTACACCAGCCCTACAGGAAATATACCACAGACTCTTACACATAGAAACAAAAAGCCAATAGTCACCATTATGAAAATACACAAAAATATAAAATTCCCAGGTCTTATAAAATAATCGTGCAAAAAAAGAAGAGAAAAAATCAAATGGCAACATAACAGAAGTACAATAAACCACAAGGACAGAAAAAGACAAAAAGACAGAAGGAAAGAAATTATAAAACACCTAAAAACCAACTAATATGACAAGAAAAAAGCCTTGTACATCAATACTAACCTTGAAAATAAATGGATTAAATGTTCCACTTAAAAGATATAGATTGGGGCTCGGCGCCTGTGGCTCAACGGGCTAAGGCGCCAGCCACGTACACCTGAGCTGGCGGGTTCAAATCCAGCCTGGGCCACCAAACAACAATGACGGCTGCAACCAAAAAATGGCCAGGCGTTGTGGCGGGCGCCTGTAGTCCCAGCTACTTGGGAGGTGGAGGCAGGAGACTCACTTGAGCCCAAGAATTGGAGGTTGCTGTGAGCTGTGATGTCACGGCACTCTATCCAGGGTGACAGCTTGAGGCTGTGTCTCAAAAAAAAAAAAAAAAAGATATAGATTGGAAGAATAAGTTATTTAAAAATTCAATTATATGCTGTTTACAAGAACTCACTTTACCTACAAAGACACATATAAACTGAAATTAAATGGGTGGGAAAAGATACTCCATGCAAACAGAAACCAAAACCAAGGAGCTACACTTAGATCATATAAAACAGATTTTAAATCAAAAACAGTAAAAAGAAAATGACAAAGAAGGCATTACATAATGATAAAGGAATCACCACAGCAGGAGAACATAATGATCCTAACTATATAGACACCCAATATCAGAGTACCCAGAGTCACAAAACAAATATTGCTAGACGTAAATAAAAAGATACACAGCAACCCCAAAATAGTAGAGGACTTTAATACTCCACTCACAGCACCAGACAGATCACTAAGACAAAAAAATCAACAAAGAAACGTTGTACTTTAGACCAAATGGATTTAACAGACATTTACAGACCGTTCCCCTCAACAATTAAAGAATATATATTCTTTTCATCAACAAATAGAACATTCTCCAAGATAGACCATAAAACAAGTCTTAACAATTTTTTTTTTGGTAGAGACAGAGTCTAACTTTATCACCCTCGGTAGAGTGCTGTGGCGTCACAGCTCACAGCAACCTCCACCTCTTGGACTTAGGCGATTCTTTTGCCTCAGCCTCCCGTGTAGCTGGGATTACAGTTGCCCAGCACAATGCCTGGCTATTTTTGTTGCAGTTTGGCAGGGGCTGGGTTTGAACCTGCCACCCTCGGTATATGGGGCCAGTGCCCTACTCACTGTGAGCCACAGGTGCCGCCCAAGTCTTAACAAATTTTAAAGTCATATTAAATATCTTCTAAGACCACAGTGGAATATATCTAGAAATCAATACAAAGAACTTCAGAAACTATACAAATGCATAGAAATTAAACAACATGCTCCTGAATAATCACTAAGTCAACAAAGACAAAAACTTAAATATTTTTTGAAACGAATGAAAATGAAAATATGACGTGTGAATGTGAATACTAAAAAAGCTAAAAAGGGCAAATTTACAGCATTAAAAACCCACATCAAATACTAAAAATGCACGGCTAAGAAGGGAGTTTATAGCATTAAATACCCACATCAAAAAGTAGAAAGACTACACATTAACAACCTAACATCACACCTCAAGAAACTACAGAAATAAAAACAAATCAAACCCAGAGTAAGCAGACAAAAAGAAAGAGCAAAGATCACAGCGAACTAAATGAAATAAAGGTCAAATATAGATAGATAGATAGACAGATAGATAGATAGATAGATAGATAGAATGGAAAGTTGATTCTTCAAAAAGATAAATAAAATTGATAAAACACTAGCTGGACTAACCAAGAAAGAGGGAAGATGAAAATCCACACAGACAGAAATGATAAAGGAGATGTTATAACTGACGCTGCAGAAATACAAAAGATCGTCCAAGATGATTAGGAGCAACTATGTGCTCACAGACAAGAAAACCTGGAGGAAATGGATGAATTCCTGAAAACATACAACCTCCTGAGATTGACCCAGGAAGAAACAGAACTCCTGAACAGACAGACAAAGAGCATCAAGACTGAATCCCTAATAAAAAAAAAAAAAAGAACTTCCCAACAAAACCAGATGGTTTCACCACCAAATTCTACCAGCTGTATAGAAAAGGACTGGTGCCGATCCTACCAAATATGTTCCCAAAGGCTGAGAAGGAAGGAAGCCTCCCTAGCTTATTTTTCTTGGTGTCAAGTGAGTATCACCTTGATACCAAAGCCAGGAAAGGATGCAACAAAAAACAATGGACCAATATCTCTGATGAACATACAGGCAAAAATCCTCAATCAAATACTAGCAAACTGAATCTAATAACACATCAAACAGGTAATTCACAACAATCACGTGTGTTTTACCCCAGGGATATAAGGCTGGTTCAACATAAGCAAGTCAATAAATGTGACTCACCACAAAACAGAATTAAAAGCAAAAACCATATCATCATCTCAATAGATGCAGGAAAAGTATTTAATAAAATCCAGAATCCGTTCATGATAAAAACCCTCAAAAAACTCAGCACAGAAAGAACACACCACAAAATAATAAAAGCTACATATAGCTAACTCCCAGCCAACATCGTACTGACTAGGAGAGAGTCAAATGCATTCCCCCTTAGAGTTAGAACAAGACAAGGATACCCCCTTTCACCACTGCTATTCAACACAGTGCCAGAAGTCCCAGAGCACTTAGGCAAGAGAAAGAAATAGAAGGCATCCAATTAGAAAGAAGAACATCAAATTGGCCCTGTCTGCAGATGAAACGATCTTCTCTATAGAAAAATCTAAAGAGAGAAGGGGTGGGTGGTGGGCACCTGCAGTCCAGCTACTGAGGAGGCTGAGGCTGGATGACCACTTGAGCCCAGGATTTTGAGGTTGCTGTGAGCTATGATCATGCCAGCACACACTAGCCAGATCAACAGAGCAAAGACTTTGTCTCAAAAACACAAAAACAAAACAAACAAAACCAAACAACAACAAAACCCAATAACTAAAACAAAAAGAAATTTTAAAAAAATAACTAAAAACTGAAAACTGAAAAAATTAGCAAAGCTGCAGGGTAGAAAATCAACATACAAAAATTTGTAACATTTCGATACATGAACAACAAACTAGCTGAGAAACCAATCTCATTTATAATAACTACAAAAACAAAAAAAGTCCTAGGAATAAACCAAACCAAAGAGGTGAAAAATCTCTACAAGGAAAACTACAAAACACGGATGAAAGAAATAAGACACAAAAAGAAGGAAATACACATTATGTTCATGGAATTAATATTAGTCCATATTAAAATACCAATGACGGTCTTCTCAGAAATAGAAAAAACAATTCTAAATTTGTATGGAACCACAAAAGACCCTGAATAGCCAATCATCCTGAGCAAAAGGAAAAAACTAGAGGCATCTCACTGCCAGAGTTCAAAATATGCTGCAAAGGCTCGGCGCCTGTGGCTCAATGGGCTAAGGCGCCAGCCACGTACACCTGAGCTGGCGGGTTTAAATCCAGCCTGGGCCGCCAAACAACAATGACGGCTGCAACCAAAAAATGGCCGGGCGTTGTGGTGGGCGCCTGTAGTCCCAGCTACTTGGGAGGCAGAGGCAGAAGAATCGCTTGAGCCCGGGAATTGGAGGTTGCTGTGAGCTGTGATGCCATGGCACTCTACCCAGGGTGACAGCTTGAGGCTCTGTCTCAAAAAAAAAAAAAAAAATATGCTGCAAAGCTATAGTAAGCAAAATGGAGCGGTACTGGCATTAAAATAAACACACAAACCAACAGGACATGGTGGGGGTGGGGGAGGGGAGAACAGAGAGAGAAAGAAGGAGGGAGGGGTGGGGAAAGGAAGAGCAGAGAGAGGGAAGGAGGGATGGGGGGGTCTTGGTGTGTGCCACACCTTTTGGGGGCAAGACATGATTGTAAGAGGGTCTTTACCTAACAAATGCAATCAGTGTAACCTGGTTTCTTGTACCCTCAATGAATCCCCAACAATAAAAAAAAAAAAAGAAAAAAAGAAAAGAAAAGATAACCCAGAAATTAATCCATGTATCTATACCCAACTGGGTATTTTTATGCAGAGGAATGAGACTAGACCCCCCCCACCTCTCAACCTATATAAAAATCAACTAAAAATGGATTATATGCCTAAATGTAAGAGCCCAAAATATAAAACTACTAGAAGAAAACATAGATAATGGTCTAGGAAAAGATTTTATGACTAAGACCTCAAAAACAGAGGCAAAACAAGCAAAAATAAACAAATGGAATTATGTAAAACTGAAAAGCTTCTGCACAGCAAAGAAAACAATCAACGGAATGAAAAGACAACCTACAGACCAGGAGAAAATATTTGCAAACTCTTCATCCAACACAGAAATCATATGCAGACTATACAAAGAACTGAAACGTCTCAACAGCAGTAGAAAAACCAATTAAACAAATGGACAAATGATCCAAACAGACATTTCTCAAAAGACGTTATTATACAAATGGCCAACAATACATGAAGAAGTGCTCAACCTTACTAACCATCAGGAAAATGCAAACCAAAACCACAATGGGGGGCGGTGCCCGCAGTGCAGTGGTTAGGGCGACAGCCATGTGCACCAGAGCTGGTGGATTTGAACCCAGCCCAGGCCTGTAAACAACAATGACAACTGCAACAAGAAAATAGCCGGGCGTTGGGGCAGGTGCCTGTAGTCCCAGCTACTCAGGAGGCTGAGGCAAGAGAATTGCTTGAGTCTAAGACACCACACACTCTACCCAGGGTGACATAGTGAGACTCTGTCTCAAAAAAAAAACCAAAAAAACACAATGAGGTAAGAGCTCAGCCCAGTTAGGATGGCAATTATAAAAAAGAAAAACCAAATGCTGGCAAGGTATAGAGAAAAGAGAAGTCTTATCCATGGTTGCTGGAAATGTAAACTATTACAGCAATACAGAGAACAGTATGAAAACTAAAACTAAGCTAAACTAAAAACTGAACTGCCACAGAATCCATCAATCCCACTCTTGGGCATTTGTTCAAGGAAAAGAAATCAGTGTATCAAAGAGACACCTGCACTCTCGTGTTCACTGCAGCACCCTTTGCAATAGCCAAGATGTGGAACCAACCTAGGGGTCCAGTAAGAGAAGAATGATAAAGAAAACGGTATCTATATACACCATGGAATATTAGATTAATTGCTGTGTGATTGATTAATTCAGCCATAAGAAGAAGGGTATCCTGTAGATGGAAATGGGAGGCATCAAGCCAAATCAGCCAGGCCCAGAAAAGTAAACACTGCATTTTCTCATTCATACACAGAAGTTTTAGGAAGCTGATCTCACAGAAGTAAAAAGTAAAATAGAGCTTACTAGAGGCTGGGAAGTGGGGGAGAGGGGAGGGAGAGAGATGTTGAAGAATACAAAATTACAACTATGGCTTAGTGAGTAGGGCACTGGCCCCATATACCGAGGGTGGCGGGTTCAAACCCAGCCCCGGCCAAACTGCAACAAAAAAAACAGCCGGGCATTGTGGCAGATGCCTGTGGTTCCGGTTACTCGGGAGGCTGAGGCAAGAGAATCACCTAAGCCCAAGAGCTGGAGGTCGCTGTGAGCTGTGACATCATGGCCACAGCACTCTTCCAGGGGCGATAAAGTGAGACTCTGTTTCTAAAAAAAAAAAAAAAAAATTACAACTAGACAGAGGACTAAGTGCTAGTAGTCTATAGCACAGTAAGATGACTACAGTTAGCAATAATATATATTTTCAAATAGCTACAAGACAGGGTACGAATGTGCCCAACGCAAAGACGGTAAATGTTTAAGATGACAGATGTGCTAATTTCCCTGATCTGACTACAATGCATTGCATGTATCAAAACATCACTCTGTACCCTGTAAATATATAAAATTATTATGTACCAGTTCATTGTTTTCTAACTTCCCTGAAGCTCAAAGCATATACTATATATCAATTTTAAAAAGAAATTCTATCGAAGTCAGGATTCTAAGATCCCGGGGTTTAAGACTTTAGGATTTTAGCACCAATGAGTCTGCCTTTGGTAAGAGTCTCACACAGGGGCCTTTGCTACTGGGAAAAGGGTTGTCAGGAGCTTCTCTGGCTGAGAGTGGGTTACCCCTCTTCCTTGCCACCTGCCCCCGCACTTTGTGGCTTAGAGAACGTAAATTTACTCTTTATTTCCAATGTCATACTCCCACCTTATCTGCACATTCCGGGTTCCAGGATAGGTGTTTGACATTCAAGTTTACTCAGCTGCATACATGAGCCGAGCGAGACGTGAGCTGCTCTGCACAGGTTGTCTTTTACGCATGCTGCATTTAGGTAGCTCCTGCTGTGTGACAGATAAGGAAACGGGCCTGAGGGAACCCACTTCAAACCCAAATCAGATTGGCTTTAAAAATGTGGCTCACTTTCTCCACTCAGCTGCTTTTCTGAGCACTGCTGCAGTCGGACCTGGAGAGGGGATTTTGAAAAAAAAAAAAAGAAAACGGAAAACAAATAAAACTTGAATTTAAGCTCACACTGTCCAGCCTAACTTGGACTTGTGCCTGGTTTCGTCACACACCTTCCAGCTTCTCCACCCCAGTCTCTCTCTGCAGCCCACGGAACTGGTGGCATTTCCGGTACTACTTTTCAGGACAGTATTGGCTCAGTTGCTTCATTAAGAAAATCCTCAGAGCAGGGTGTTTAGCAGTCAGGACGGGTTAACAGCCCAGGCAAGGGCTGAGCGCTCACACCTCCAGTGGGGCCAGGCCAGGAATAACCAGGCTGCAAACTGGCCACCCTCCAGAAGACTTTTCTGTGAGTCTAAATAGAACAGAAAATAAACTGTCAGTTAAATTAATATGAAGAGTTCAGGTTTTGTTTTCTTTTTCTCTTAACAGGTGAGCTCTCAACGCATGAGGCAGGAGAATGAGTTAAAAATAGCGTGACAGTAGCCGCTCGATGCTTCATGATAGAAAGGGCACCAGGAGCCACCAAGAGCATTGCGGGAAACGTGGAAAAGAAATAAGAGCACAGTGGCAGGTGCGGCTAGATCAAGCACACTGACACCATGAGATCGTCAAGGGCTCCAGATGAAACCATGTTGTGATATTATTAAATAAGACAAAGTAGAGCTCCAAAGCATGAAGCTTTTAAAATGAGAATGTTTGTTTCTTGAGGTCAAGTCAGAAATTCTCGTGTTGGCTCTTGTAGCCCCTGTTGTTCAGGTCCCAAGCCTCATCCCCTCACGGCAACACTCCAGGCCCACCGAACACCTCTCATTTGCTGCCATGCTCTCTCTTTCTGCCAGGCCCTTACTTCCCTCTCTGACACCTAAATGTAGCCAAGGCCTCCCAGTTGTACTTTTTAACAGCTTTATGCTGACGCACTACCTTTGTGGGTACCATGTGATACGTTCTCCTGCTAGAAGAAGGTCCACTCTCCAAGGCCTCAGCTCTGCCTCTGCTGTATCGCCAGCTCTAGTGTGGTCACAAATGGGTGAATGTTGGTGGCCATCCGAGTTTCAAACTGTCCCACTTCCTGACAGGCAAGGCAGTGATTGCTTTTTTAGTTTATGTATCAGTCAGGGTCCAAGGTGAGAAGCAGAGCCAGCAGGAGTTTTCATTGTTGTTGTTTCTGAGTTTTGGAGATTGACACCTAATAATTGTACGCACTGGTGTGTGCACAGATGTGGCTGTACGTGCAGTGTGCAGCAATCAGATCAGGTGGTCAGCACATCCATCATCTCAAACCTTTAACACTTTTTAGTGTGTTGGGAACATTTAGTATCCTCCTTTTAGCCATTTGAAAGCATATAATGTGTTACTGCAGGCATTTTTTAAAAATCTGTCCACTTATTTATTATAAAGAATTGTCTTACACAATGGCAGGAGCGGCTAAGCAGGCCTGGCCCCTGTGGCTCCGGCACTTGGGAAGGGAAGTCACAGCCAGGCCAGAACACCACAAGGACAGCCAGAGTGAGGAAGGTTCCCTGCAGAAGCCAGGGCGCTTTGTCCTGGAGCTGGATGAACACGCTTGGCCCAAGAGCTGGTGAACTGGAGGTAGATCCAGCTGGAAGGAAACTGGGGAGGCCGGGCCACCGAGGCAACTTTCCAGGTCAGCACCAGTGAGGGTGCTGTCTGGGAAGGCCGGGCCATCAAGGCGACTCACCAGGTCAGCACCAGTGAGGGCGCTGTCTGGGGAGGCCGGGCCATCAAGGCGACTCACCAGGTCAGCAGCAGTGAGGGCGCTGTCTGGGAAGGCCGGGCCATCGAGGTGACTCCCAAGTCAGCAGCAGCAAGGGCACTGCCGTCCCAGACAGTTGAGAGGCTCTCCGGCTTCCTCTGCTGTGTGGGGAGTCTCTGATCTCTAGGCCTCTCGTTTTAAAAGCCTTTGATTAAGTCACCAACAATAATCTTCCTTTTGACTAATTGAAAGTCAACTCATCAGGGACTTGAATGACAGCTGCACAGTCCCTTACTGGCAGCCCCTAGATCAGTGTTTTATTGGACAACTGGGAGAAGCTATGTGGATGCTGCCAAATAGCCGTTTCCCTGCTCTGTCCTCCAGTGTTTGCCAGACAATCTCTGTTGTAGACCACCCTGGCCAGAAACATGCTAGAAAGGGAATTCAGAGGGGTCTGGTTCAGCTCAGCCAAGCAGACACATCAGAGACCATCACAGGTCACACCACAGGACGACTGTCTTGCTGAGTTCCAGGTGGTGGCCAACCGAAAAGAACTAACATCCCTGACTAGCGCTGTGAGAAGCCGCAGGGCCGCTCTGCTAGCGGGAGTCGCACTAGGAGATGAGCAAGTGTGGCCAGGAGGACAACGCCAGCAGCCTCAGGGAGCTCACGCCAGGAAGCAGAGGGGGGACGGGAGCTCTTACAGCCAACGTGGTGGGTGACACACACACTCCTGTCAAAGCTGAGGAAGCTCCATACCAAGACAAGCTGAGTGTTGTTCTTACCAAGACATAAATAATAGGGATTTACTGCTCGTAGTTCTGGCAGCTAGATTGTCCAAGATGAACGCACCACCAGATTCGGTGTCCGGTGAGCACACGCTCTGCCCTTCAACCTGGTGCCCTCTTGCCATGACTTCACGTGGCAGAAAGGTCAAAGCAGCTCCCTTCAACTTCATCGACAAGGGCACTACCCCCATTCCCAAAAGGCCCCAACGTTTAACACCGTCCCATTGGATATGAGGTTCCAACATATGAATTGAGCGGGACACCAAGGTTCAGACTGTCATAGGTGGTAAATAAGATACATCGTCCTTATGTGAAGAGTCGCTGGGGATGGAAGAGACAGAAGATGCAGGTGGAGCAGTTAAAACTACAGAGAGAAGGAACTGGTCACCAGCCTGTAGTAGACACTGCCTGCTTCCTCGTAGCCAGAGCCACACAGAACAGAATAGGCCTGCTGCTTGCAGCACAAAATCAGGAACCAGAGCTAAATGTCTTGCTGACAGTGACAATCTGGTGGTGATTATAAAAGCCTAAGTATGACATGTCTCAAATGATCAGTGACTGACTCATGTGCCTTCAAGCTTAGCCTATACCAAAGGTCTCTAGGAAAGGTTAAAAAAATAAAAAAAAAACCTTGGAATTTGCTCTCTGGCTTCCGGTGACTGAATTATGCCATGGGCTATGCTCAATTCCTTACAGTGCTAAAAATAGACGAAGGGCAGATCAGTCAGTGGGGAATATTATCTGCCTCATTCCTACATCCAGAGATGCTGCTTACATAAAGCCAAAAAGTAAGCAAAGGGGCGATGAGGAAGGCGAACAAGAAGGTGACGATTCAAACAGAAACCACGGCAACCAGCAACAACCCACAGGGCAGGGCTGGGCCCTCCCTGCAAAGACCTGAGCAAGAACTGGGCTGTGACAATGGCACAGTATCTTGAACTTTCTGATCGTTTCTAAGAGGCGAATTTTGAAACCTCTTCCTGGAGAAAGCGGCAGCTTCCAGCTGTTGTCTCCGGACGCGCCCAGGCAGGGACCCCGGGCACAGCCTCAGCCTGGGGGGTACACTGCACACTGGCAGGGCACTCTGTCCCTCCTAGAGATGACGGCGCCTCCCTGACCTCCAGGCAGAGCAGCACAGAGTCAGTCAAGAGCCATAGAAAATGGCACTTTGCCAACTCAGGGATAAGCAAAGTTACAGGAAAAGGTCCAGGAGCTCCCTTGGCCAACTTTGCACCAAATTATTTCATTTATGAGTGGTTGATAAAGGGAATCAATTATCATGAGATAACAGGGAAGGTCTGTTCCCGTCCCAGCTGTCGGTGGAGACAGTCAAGCATTGGCAGGAGGTAGGTCTAAGAGGCTGGGAATCCAGCTCATGGTCAAGTGCGGCAGTGTTTTAAAACATTCTAACAAACCCAACAGCACCATCTGTAAGGACGGCATAATTTGCAAAATTTCTTGCTAAATCAGCTGGCCAAATGTAGAGCCAGTTGCTTTGGCTTTCGTGCAACACCGCACTGCAGCCGGGAAGTATTTTAAGTGGATAATGAGCAGTCTCTTCTCTCAATGACTATGTTCAAACAGCAAGTCCCAGTCAAGGCTGCTGCAGGAGCCATTTCCCCTTAACTCCAGGCTTCAATTTTCATGAGGAAAAATATTAGATCTTTCTTCTCCAGTGACATTTAAGAAAGTGACTGCCTGATACACTTTGCAATTCACACGTACACATATATGATACAACTTCACACTGAGCGGAAATCCCCAGCAAATGGTCCGTATGAGTTCTGAGGTGTGCAAGGCTTACAACCACGTCCAAGAATGGTTGCCAGGTTTTTATTTTATTTAGTCACAAAATCTCCTCTAAAATTACCTGGGGACATTTCCTTTTGTTATAAGGAAATAGATGCAAGAAATACCTCTCTTCTTTTTTCTCCGAAAAAATAGTTATCTATGGAAAACGTGCTGTCTCTCCCTCTCTCTGTCTCAGATAAAAGTGACAAAGCAGATGGCAGTTCCTTCTGTGAAGAAACTAAACTGTGCTTCTTTCATAAAACCTCTGTCACCCTGTTTTTGTAGTTTAAAGTGTACAGTAGACGTTCAGTAAATGTCTAAAAATGACTTAGTAACCCCGAGGCACTGTGCATACTTGCTGACCACCAGCAGCTCCCTGTCATGGGCCCCACCCCAGGCCCCAGGACTCAGAATCTGCATTTCCACCAGATTTCCAGGAGCCACCAAGCACATCAGGGCTGAGAAGCACCGCGTTAGAATACACCTTGATTCCTACACTGTCAGTCTAATAAGCTCTGTTGCTCCTCAAAGACCACAGCTTGCCACTGGGACACTTTCTAGAGGCTGAAGAGTAGGAGCTGACTCTTACCACACCAGGACTAGTGAAGGCTTGTTGTTAACGGGAGCAGACTCACAGGGCTGAGGTGGGGAGCTCGCTCTGGCTTCTGGGCCCCCATCTTCCATCACCAAGCTGCTAAACCAGGTGCTTCTCAGCAGGAACCCTACTGGCCCAGTGGCATTCGGGGCCTGGAGATTCACTGAGACTGTCCTTCATTCTGCAAGGCAGTCAACATCCCTGTCTACCACCCTCTAGTACAAGACATCCCTCAACCCCCTCTGCCCAGTGCCCAGACTCCAGCGGGAGTGGTCCTGGCCACATTCAGAACCACTGTGTCCGGTGTTCATGCCGTAATCTGGAGAAATTCATTGCCTGAGATTCTCGTCTTTCTTCCACTATTTAGCTTATTAATAAAATCCTTTAACATTTTTACATTTTACTTTTCATTCTAACAGAACGCTATAACTATTGAGGGCCTGTTCTATGCAGACTAAAACACAAGACCCTAGTGTTTTAGTAGCTGATGACCGGTTAGGGAACAGGCCTTCACACATGTGATAGCTAAGAAGCCATTCCAGCCACTGTGTAAAGTCTAGAATTGACCAAAAAGATCTACACTTGTATCTTGGCTTTGTGCCACTGACCAGCTGTGAGCTCAATAGTATTCTCTGAGCCTCTGTTCTTCCATCTGTAAAATGGGGATATTATTAAACAATGCACATAAATGGCCAACCAAATGCCTGAAGTGTGACATATGCTTAACAAAAGTTAGCCACCCCTGCATCCATGAAGAAACAGGACAAAATGAGCTGGAAAAACGACAAGCAGAAAAGAAAGACTGATTCTAGGCAGGAGGCATGGTGTCAGGCCCCATGGGTCCAGGAGATGTGCAGGTCTCCCAGCCTCGAAGAAGGGCGGGTTCTGGGCCAGGAGGTGTAGGAGGGAAACCGTGTTTATATTCATCACACAGACACAGATGCTCACGCCTGTAATCCTAGCACTCTGTAAAGCCAAGACAGATGGATTGCTTGAGCTCAGGAGTTCAAGACCAGCCTAAGCCAGAGCAAGACCTCATCTCTAAAAAATAGCCAGGCATTGTGGTGGGTGCCTATAGACCCAGTTACTTGGGAGGCTGAGGCAGGATGATCACTTTGAGCGTTAAGAGGTTGCTGTGAGCTATGACACCACGGAACTCTACCCAGGGCAACAAAGTGAGACTGTGTCTCAATAAAAAAAAAATTCTTCAGTATCGTACTTTTCAAACACAAAGAAATGTAAGTCAACCAAAAAGTCGAAGACAATGAATAAGGTCTTCTGGCCATTCCCCCAGTGCTTCCCACACCAATGAACATAAATGTCCCCGTTACCAATCAATGTCTCTAAGAAGCCTGAACAAATCCATGCACAGCATTGCTATGGGACGTATTTTTAATTTTTATTTAAATCTGAACCTGTCATCTATTTAGTCCAGGTTCATTAAATGCCTTTTAAGCCTAGACATGAGCGAAGTCACACAGCTGATAAATAGGACAACCAGGTAGAATATATCATGTTCTTCAATCTTATGAAGTCCACAATTTCAACAAAAATGGACCATGGAATGGCAAGAAGCTGTTGCTGCAGCTCCTTTGTTGACGACCTTGCTGCAGCATTCTTGTTTCTGGTGCTCATTAGCAAAAGTGCTATACCCTCCAGCAGAAAAGAAGGATTAGCAAGCAGTTAATAAGGCCCTATGGACACCCTTCTTGCACCCCAACCACATCTTTGTAGTAATAAACTTTCTTGCCTACATGAAAGTCATTTGTTCTCCATATGTAAATAACGCCTGGAATTTAAACTGATTAGATCAGAAAGCAAATTTCAGGCCCCTCTCTAAAGTAGCCAGGCTACTTCACCTAGTGAACGCCACACACGTGCATGCGGCTTCTGAATTCGCTACTTTCCAAGTTCACCGTGTCTCCTGGGCATTGGCTAGAATTCTATCTTTAGTTATAACCCACCCTACACTAAGAAAATACCACAGTAATTAAAGAAGCCATCCATTTCCTTCCCCCTAAGTTCTAGGAAGCCATGTTATTTCTGGGGACTGATTGCTAACTGTTCTCCAGAGCTTTCAGAGGCAAAATAAAATGTACCCAGAACCTGTTTTCCAAATGGTAACCAAGAACACATCTCCTACTCTGTCCTCCCTCCACAGGAAAAAACAAAAACTGTGTTTGTGTGTATTTAAAACATATACATTTAGGACTTTGCTAAATCCTGGACAATGTAGTCTCATGGCGTCCTGAAAGCAATGCTCCCGGAAACCTCTCGCGTCTCCAAGGATGCTGGAGCCTTTGTAACATTCACCTCCTGTTTTGGCTCCCGTCATTATCCCTTTTCACTTAATGCTGTTTATTTTTGTATCTCCTCCCCTCTCCTCTCATACCATGTTGCCTACAGCTGGTGAGAAAAGTCTGTGTTCACATACACTCTCTCTTCACGTTAGCTTGGCCCCACTCGCCCCAGCAGGGTTGGGGGGGTGTATTTTTACTTATTTTATCACTTTCTTCAGTCTAAACAGGATGAATTATCTCCTACAAACTCTTACTTCCCACTCCTCAACCTTTGGGCTCATTAAAACACAAAGATTTATATCAACCAAGAGTTACGCATATGGATGTGGGAGGCTCAGGGGCGGGGGGCCAGGAGGAAACGGAACGTATGTTCTTGACATCTATGTCACCACCGGGAACTGGGGCGAGGCAGAGCCCAGCGCAGTCCCTCCGCCTGTAACCCTTCTCTCCGCTGGTGTGCCCACGAAGACCCCCAGAGTCTTTCATAGAGAAGCTCCACGCTGCCTAAAACCCCGCACAGTATAGAACCTTCAGGAAGGTTTACGTAACCAGCGCTTACTTCCCTCAGAATCTCCCCTTCCTGCTCCTCAGGTGACGCCCTCACTCCCTACCTGGGTTGGATTTCTGGGCTGGGGGAACCCCACAGCACCTGGGCCTCCCCCTGAGCTTGGGCCCCCACAACCTGAAGGCCCAGCTGCCCCAGGCACCCCTGCCCTTCTGCCTGTCACACCTTCCCCCCCCGCCCCCCGTTTCTTGCTCTTTATTCCTTCTAAATTATCTCCTGGCCCTGGGGTTCTCTCCCAATCCCACCCACTGACTTCACCCTTCCTTAAAACCACATTTCTCACAGAAGTCTCTCCAGAACTGAAACCGACCCTGATGGATACCCTGTCAACCTGGTGGGTCCTATTCCCTTCATAGTGACCACGAGCATGGCCTGTTGCAGGAGTCAGTGTTTTTAGAGGCCTAACACTTCACACTTAATCAAGACTATTTTCCATACGAGCTGTGCGGCTTATCAACTTCAGTTCGGTTGGGGGTTTTCTGTTTGTTCATTCATTTTGCGGGTTGGTTAGATGGCTTCCTTCAGCTGGTCCTTCTCAGACTATCCTGTACTCTTTCCTGGGCTTAGGACCAGTGCAACAAATAGTCTGATTATCAGTTTAACTAATTAATAGTTTTTTCCCCACCAACCCCTAAACTTATGAAAGCGGGAAAAGCAAGTGTTCCCTTCTCAAGCTGCCCCCTGTCGCTCCGTCCCTCTGTCCCTCTGTTTTTCTCCTCTGTCCTCATCTCTGCCCTGTTGCCCGCACAAACACAGGCCTGGCATCTTTTGTTAATCAATAAATACATATGTGTGTATTTCACCACAATTTCAAAAATTAGATAAAATAAAAAATAACATGCATCATACATGGGAGACGAATGACGCCTCCTCCCTTCTCCCACCCCAGCCGTCTCCTGTCATCACCGCACCACAGAGGAGCTGGTGCACCATGGTCTTCATCTCCAACCGGACAGCAAACTGGCCCCAGTGGACCAGACAAGGCCTGGCCCTGCCCCTGTGGACACTTTCGAGGCCCTTCCTAGAACAGTATTCAGGGCACAGTCATGGTGGTAAGATGTTGATTTTACCTGCAACAAAGCATCTTTCTTTAATATTCCTCATTAAAAACAATGATCACCCTTCATAAATCCCCTCTACTTCAGTACCTCACAGAACCTGACGTCTCTAACGTATCTAACCTGTGGGGATAGATCTTGACACACACACACAGGAAGTCTTGCCTCAAAAATCAATACAAGTTGGGGAAAGATTCCTTTTTCTTCACTACTTTGCAGAAGCCATTAATGCGGGGTGGGTCACACAATAATAAATTATTATCTGAATTATTATTCAGATCATAAATCTAAAAAAATTAGTTCATCATAATCACTGTTCTAAGTGAATGGGTGTGTGGCATTCAATTTTCATAATATAATTAGTTTTGAAATATTCAAAGTAAGGGAGACTAAGACCATCACTAAAAGTACTAAGTCTTTTGATTTCTAAGGAGGAGAAGACCGCATTTTGGTCTTTACATTAATCTAAACTATGTTCTTTTCCAATTGGATAAAAATTTGCATAATTCTTTTTCATTAAATCCTATCTTACTGGTGTTACAAAGGCTCTGGCTGTTCCACGAGTGATGGAAAATCAGCTAAGAAGCTCATTTGCTGATGACTTTAGGCTGTCCCATCATATGAAAACTTATTTTTTAAACGACTAAACCACAAATCGTCAGTTTTGAAAACTGTCACCTCTACACCACAAAGAACTTTTCTTACACTGATAAATTTTCTAATTAGAAACTCTAGACTATCATTCCATTTCTATGTCCAATATAAGCTATGTCATTTCCTTGAGCTTGTTTTTGTGTGCTACACTGGCAAAGATAATTTATTATCTCCTACTTACACATTTTTGATGCTTGGAGAACTGACGTTCACACAACTTAGTAAAAGTATGTTCAGTGAATCCCTGTACTGCTGGTGTGGCTTGTCAGGCTAGTCAGCGGGAGCGGAAAAGGCAGGTCCTGGTGTTTAGACAGGGCTTCCCAACCTCAGCACTGCAGATGTTTGGACCGGATAATTCATGTGGCCTGTCCTGCAGGAGGCTCAGTGCCATCCTTGGCCTCTACCCACTAGATACTAGTGGCAGCTTCCCAGTTGCGATGATCAAAAATGCTTCCAGACATCCCCAAATGTGCCATAGCAGGGGGCCAAAACAGCCTCCAGTTGAGAGCTACTATTTCAATCTATGTTTCCTTCCAAATAAGAAGGCATTATTAAGTCATTATTTTTATTTTCTCCTTTATTCCTTATCAATAATACTAGCACTCCTTAATTGAACATATACTACTTGCTAAGTAAGCACTTTATTTTGTCATAATTTTACTTAATCTTCACCACGAGGCTGTGAGGCATACAGCGTCACCCCCATTTTGTAGAACAGGAAACTGATGATTGAGCAGAGTAAGTATTTGTGAGGACGCAGCCAGGGAGCAGGCCCAGGTCCCACAATGACACTGGGCCCTTCCTTACCTGCTGCACACACACAGCTGGGAATGTGCAGGCAGCTCAGGGCTCAGGTTCCCACGACACCGCTGTGTCTCGGGAGGAGCATATAACCTTCCTGAACTCTGATTTCCTCATACCCAAAGCGGTAGCAGTTATAATTTACATTTCACAGAGTTCGGGGTGTTTAATGAAATAGCATGTAAGTATGATCAGCTCAGCAATTATAAGGTATTATTATATACAAATAAAAGTACACTGATTTTCTGATATATTTTTAGTTCAGCAATTTAGCTATAAAAGAGAATGTTGTATAATTTAAACAACATTCATACGGAACCAAAAATGTCTACGTCCACCATTGTAAAACCTTATCTCCCTGCTACGCAGATGTGACAAATTTTAAAGAACCACATTGTAAGTCTACAGAACATTTTATAAAAATATTTAATATTTCTTTGAATTCCTCTTATAAAATAGACCCAGTGTGTTTTTTTTAATTCCTAGAACCTGACCACTCAACATCATGTTCATTTCCTTCAACGACTTTTTACAAAAACACATTTTTCAATGGTGCCAACTCCCTCGTCTGCCCTAATTGCGCATGTTGGCAGCAGACAGGGGTTCACTTTGCTTTCTCAGACACGGAGTATAGCAATGTGCCCATTTCTCCCTTCGGAACATGTTTTGCTCTTGTAACAGATGAAATACTTGTAAAAGAAATTTTTAAATAAAAATAAATTCTCATCTGTCTTCTAAAGGGCAGTGTGAATATCCCTAAATCTCAAAGACAAATTAGGGAGTCAAAGTTGGCATTCCAACAATCTTACTACCCCCGACCCAATACGGAGCTCCCCCCTATGATTCCAACAAAGAATTACAGCAGTGAATTTTCAAGATTCCTTTGGGGATAGAAGAGCTTTTAGTTCCCTGAATATGTTTGTTGTCTCTGTCCCAGGTTCACTTCTGCAACAGACCATCAAAATGTTAGCTCCCTGGGGAACAGGAGCTGCCAGGATCTAGAACAGGCGTCCTCAAACTTCTTAAACAGGGGGCCAATTCACTGTCCCTCAGACCGTAGGAGGACCGGAGTATAGTTTTAAAAAAAAAGCTATGAACAAATTCCTATGCACACTGCACATATCTTATTTTGAAGTAAAAAACAAAACGGGAACAAATACAATTCACACCAACTCGTGTGGCCCGCAGGCCGTAGTTTGAGGATCCCTGATCTAGAACCAGTGTCTGGCAGCTAACATGGGCTCTCAAATGGGTTTGAATCTTAGCTTCACCACTTAAAAACTGTGATTTTAGGCAATTCACTTCACTGTTCTTACCTTCCGTTTTCTCAGCTTTAAACCAGAAAAATAATAGTACCTGCTTACTGGTTTATCACAAATATTATTATTTTTTGGTAGTTTTTGGCTGGGGCCAGGTTTTGAACCTGCCACCTCCGGTATATAAAGCCAGTGCCTGACTCCTTTGAGCCACAGGCACCACCTCAAAAACACTACTTTTTTAAAAGTTTTTTTAAATTTTTCAGAGGAGGCTGCAGGGGAGCAGAGAAGTTCAGTTCACTGTATTAAAAGGGGCAGGGACCCACCTGGGCAGTGCAAAGATGGTGTCTGCCCCCAGGGGCCAATAGAGATGCATTTTTATAGGGCACATTCCACAGCTTGCCTAGAAAGTGAGGGGCTTTCGGCAGGAACTTTTCAGAGTGGTGGGCTGTCCAGATCTTTTAGTGTCTTTGCTTTGGAGAGGAGAAGGAGGAGGAGAGGAAAGTTAGTGTGTGGCTGCGTCAGGCCCCCCAACAGCTGGGACAAGTTATCACTTTTACCCATTAGGCATTGTAAGGATAGCACCAAAGACTTTGAGCTTTGTAAGGACTCCTGGGATGTCCCACCTTTTTTTCCTTGTGCTGCACATTGGAAGAGTAAGAGTTGCCTTGGGCCATGCAGAAAATACATAGATTCTAACGAAAGCTGATGAGCACAAGAAAGGTGCTTGCATATTCTTTGTGATGTCAGACACCACAGATGAGCAAAACAGTCCTCACAAAGTCAGCATGAGCTTGAGGGCCACAGGTTGGACACCCTTGATCTAGAACAATGTTTAAAGATTGGAAGAAATCTTGACTACCCTCCAAATATAAATAGAATACTGAAAACATTGAAATTAGTAAATGCTAATTGAATACTACAGAAAATATTATTTGAACTAGTCAACTGCTACTCAACCCATGTAGTTATATTAAATTTTATTTCACATGTGATTGAAGTGCGTTGCAGTACATTTTATAATGACATGGGTGATGCCTTTTAGAGTCAGAATGCCTGAGGCCCACAGAGGAGAAGACAGCATCAGGAGAGATGTTCGGGATGTGATGAGACATTAAAGGGCAGCTAACTCAGACTTAGGAGGGCTTATCTTCCTGGAAGGAAGGTCATGTCCCCATTGAGATCCGAAGGCTGAATAAGGACCAGCCAGGTAAAGAAGGGAGGGGTGGGAAGAAGAGATTCTAGTCAGAGACAATAACATGGGCAACTAATTCAACACAAATGCTGAGTGCTTACTATGTGCCTGGCACAGGCCAATGTTTAACGTAGCATTTGTGGTGGGCATGGTGGCTCACACCTGTAATCTCAGCACTTTGGAAGGCTAAGACAGAAAGGATTGCTTGAGCTCAGGGATCCAGACCAGGTTGAGCAACATAGTGAGATCCTGTCTTTACAAAAAATAAAAAAAATTATCCAGGCGTGGTGGTGCATGCCTGTACTCCTAGCTATTTGGAAGGGTGGAGCTGAGGAGTTAGAGGTGCAGTGAGCTAAGTCACTTAGCCAAATCCCTGCAGCCGTCACAGAGTACCTCAATCTCCAGCCCCTCTCCCCTCCCTGGAAGTTGAGGGATGACGCTGAAAGTTCTAAGTTTCTAATCAAGGCTGGGTCTTTCTGGTGACCAGAAATTATCTATGGGTGTCTCAAAGTCACCTCATTAGAACAAAAGGTGTCCCTATAGATGTCCCTATAACCCTTATAATTCAAAGACTTCCAATGGTTTTCGGAGCTCACCAAGTATCTTTCTTATTATACCATGACTCAACAAATTACATTACATATGTTGAGGATGTGTTTGGCTGCAATAGAAATAAGAATATTTCTAACAGTATCTTTACAAAAAAGGATTTAATTTTTTCACAAGCAAGAAGTTGGAGACAGATTTTGCTGATGTTGGTTCAGAAGTTCAACAAGGGGCAAGGCTGTGGTTCTCTTAGGCAATCCTTCAGCAGTGAGAGGGGGGCAGTGGCTCAAAGTCATGTCCTTACCCAGAAGCCCTCTAGGGTAGAGAATAGGCTGCAGAGGGGAACAGAGGCTTTCTACTTTCTTCCTCTTATCCAGAAGAAAATATTTTCCAGAATCCTTCAGCATTCATCATTTGACACATAGTAATTTTGTGGCTGTTATAGGCTATTTTCTTTTCTAGGTACATCAGACACATCAATGAATAGACAAAGGTCCTGGCCTTCATAAATTACACATTGTAGAAGGAGTGCAGAGACAACAAATAAGCATGATAAATAAGTTGATTACATGGTGTGTCAGAAATTGATAGGTGCTATGGGAAAAAGAGCAAAGTGAGTCAAACTGGGAATACAGCAGTAGAAACAGGTTATGGATTTAAGTAGAGTGGCCGGGGACCTCTTGGGAAGGGGATATCTGAGCAAGGTCTTAAAGGAGGTAGGGACCTCTCTAGGGAGAAAGCTCCAGACAGAGACACCAGCCAGTGCAAAGGAGGACAGCTCTGGGGTATTCAAGGCCCAGCAAGGGCGCATGACCCCTCTATAGCTGACACAGAGTACACCAGGAAGACAGTGGTGAGAGATAGGCTCAGACAGGAACTGGAGGAGCCTGGTCATTTACGGCTTTGTGGGCCAATGCCTACACTTTATTTCCCAGAATAGGAGGGCCACAAGCCCAACATCCAGTTAGGAATTGCCAGACGGTTCCTGCACATAACCACAACCTGTTAGTGAAGAAGGTGGCCAGGTGTGCGGGTGCAGGGCAGGGGCAGACTGCAAGCCAGGGGTGAACAGATTCTGTCTCAGTGTCTGGGTGAGTGGACGAAACTCTTCAAGCATCACAAAGATAGATAACTTTGGAAAGGGTATAATGATTGAGATTATTTTTTCTTTTTTATAATATTTCAAACCTCACAAGAAAAAACTCAGATGTCCTGGTTGAACAACTGTGTGCCTCAGTTTCCTCATCTGACAAATGGGAATGATAACAGTAACAGTGCTTAATCCTTGGGTTTTGGTACTATATAAAAGCACTGAAAACAGTAATACACCTATGGTGAGTATTTATTTATGAAGTAGCTACAGTTAAGTCATTTGCCCTTCCACGTAAAGATGTGCTGATAAGCATGAGAGCATCAGTGCCCCTCAGCTGAGTGGCACCATGGGCTCTGCCTGGCAATGGCACTCTGTAAATGAATTACTCCACAGCACTCATGACTCTGGGGATAGGACCACTACATTTTTAAGATGATGGGAATTGATTTTTTAATTTTTGCCTACAAATAATTCATCTATTATAAGAAATACAACAAGATCCAAAGGGAAAATGCAGACACCAGTCTGTTCCCATTCTGCCTTGAGTCAAAGGATAAGAATTAGCTATCACCAAGAAGAGGATATCTGAGCAGGGAAGGTAACTGGGAAACAACTGGCAAGTTGTAATTTTAAGTTAGACTATAAATCAGGTTCTAGTTCTGCGCACTGTGATGCTCTTTAAAAGTCAGCTAAATATAGTCTCTTTATCCTGTTGTACTAGTTGGGACTCTTTCTGACGCAAATGACTGAAACCCAACTAAAACTGACGTAAGCAAAAACGTTTCTAAAGATGTGGGGGGAGTTGTTGGCTCCTACAAGGTGGAAGCTGATGGGCATCCAGGCATTGGACACCGCTGGACTGGGCCTAGGTCTTGTCATTAGCTCTATCTGTCTCCAGGCTCTCTCCCTCTCTTGTGTTGGCTTTGCTCTAAATGGGTGAGGATTTATCTCTTATCAAAAGGAAGAATAACAAAAAAAGGAGAGTTGAGAAACCCAAGACAATGGCTACTACAGTAGATACACCCTGGATTACATGCGATTGCTAATTCATAAATGAGTTATAGACCTACTTCCTACCTTTTAAAAAGCCAGATTCTGCCCATTATTGAGAGCCCAGGAAAACTGCCACCTCTTTCATGAAGACTTCCCTGATAACCCTCATCCCCTGCAATTACTATTTTATCAAAACACCAAAGCATTTATTTTCTACATGGTCTATTTTACAAAATGATATCATCACTTTGTATTATTAACTTTAAGTATACAAAGACATGAACATGGACATTTTATGTCTCTGAATCAATTCTTTTTCTGCAAACACAATTACTTTTCCTTATTATAAAAGCTACACATATTTGAAGTTATATATGACAAACTGAATGCTCATATTTATTGTAGCTTTTTCCCCTACCTCCTGCCTAAATGACATTAAAAGTATTTTACTTTATTAATTTTTTTTTAGAGATGGCATCTCATTTGTAGCCTAAGCTGGAATGCACTGGCACAATCACAGTTCATCACAACCTCCAGGACCTGGGCTCGAGCAATCCTCCCACCTTAGCCTCCCAGAGTGGCTGGGACTACCAGCACATGCCACCACCCCTGGCTGATTTTTTCTAGTTTTTTGTAAGGACGGGGTTCTCACTATGTTGCCCAGTCTGGTCTTGAAAACCTGACCTGAAAAGATCCTCCCTCCTTGACCTCCCAAAATACTGGAATTCCAAGCATGAGCCACCATACCTGGTGAAAGAATTTTATCTAAGGTGTGTAAGGACACAGAGGAGACAAAAGCAACAAAATATTGGAAGCTGGAAAATCAATGGAACCTGTTTTTGGAAGCTAAAACAGCTTTGGAAGGAGCTCAGAAGTTGGGATGACAGGTCCCAGACATCTCAGAAAGTGAGGGGACAGGAGGCCTGGAAGGAGTCTCAATGGAGCATCCATGTAAGAACAGTTTGTTCCCCAGACAGAGCTCTTTGCCACACAGTGGAGCAAAGCAATTGCCCCTCCTCAACTCAACAGGAAACCAAGTTCCTTCTTGAGGAGGTGAAGTGGACACCCAGGCATCAAGCTCACCAGGCCCAGCTGGGATCAAGGAATATCAAGGTCCAGGACACCAGGCCAGCTGGGGTCAAGGAGTATTATGACCAAAAACTCCAGGCCAGCTGGGGTCAAGGAGTATCAAGACCAAGGACAGTAGGCCAGCTGGGGTCAAAGAGTATCAAGACCAAGGACACTAGGTCAGCTGGGGGTCAAGACGTGTCAAGACCAAGGATGCAAAGAAAGATAAGAGAGGTCACTACATATTCATCAAGGGAAACACCCAACATGAAGAGATTTTGATAATTAACATTTAGGCACCCTACCAGAATGCTCTTCAATTCATAAAGTAGACCCTAATGGATATGAACAACTTGATATCTTCCTGCACTATAATAGTTGGAGATTTTAACACCCATTTGACAATATTGGATAGATCTTCCAAGAAGAAACTAAACAAAGAAATATTAGACTTAAACCTCACCCTAGAACAAATGGACTTTACAGACCTTTACAGAACATTTCATCCTAATAAAACTGAATATACATTCTTCTCATCAGCCCACAGATCATCCTCCAAAATAGATCATATCCTAAGACACAAGTATAACCTCAGCAAATTTAAAACTGTAGAAATTATTCCTTGTATCTTCTCGGACCACCATGGAATAAAAGTTGAACTCAATAGCAATGGGAATCTTCATACTCAAACAAAGTCATGGAAGCTAAATAATGTTAGCCTGAAGGATAGCTGGGTCAAAGATGCGATTAAGAAGGAAATCACCAAATTTTTCGATGAAAATGATAATGAAGACACAAATTATCAAAACCTATGGGATCCTACAAAGGCAGTCCTAAGAGGGAAATTTATAGCATTGGGAGCCCATCAAGAAAACAGAAAGAGAGGAAGACAACAATTTAATGGATCATCTCAAACAACTGGAAAAGAAAGAACATTCCAACCCCAAACCCAGCAGAAGAAAAGAAATAACCAAAATTAGGGCAAAATTAAATGAAGTTGAAAACAAAAGAATCATTCAGAAGATCAACAAAACAAAAAGTTGGTTTTTTGAAAAGATTAACAAAATTGATAAACCTTTGGCCAATCTAACCAGAAATAGAAAAGTAAAATCTCTAATATCATCTATCAGAAACGATAAAGGAAAAATAACAACAGACACTTCAGAAATTCAAAAAATCCTCGATGATTACTACAAAAAACTCTATTCCCAGAAATATGAAAATCGGAAGGAAATGGACCAATACCAAGGAGCATGCCACCTTCCTAGACTGAACCAGAAAGAATTAGAAACCTTGAAAAGACCTATATCAACCACTGAAATAGCATCAACAATACAAAATATCCCTAAAAAGAAAAGTCCAGGACCAGATGGCTTCACATCCAAATTCTATCAAACCTTTCCAGAGGAACTAGTACCTATATTACACAACCTTTTCCAAAGCATAGAAAAAGAAGGAATACTTCCCAACACAGTCTATGAAGCAAATATTACTCTGACCCCAAAATCAGGAAAGGATCCAACAAAGAAAGAAAATTATAGACCAATATCCTTGAGTATCAATGCAAAAATATTCAATAAGTTCTTAGCAAACAAAATTCAACAACACATCAAAAAATTATACACCATGATCAAGTTGGTTTTATTTCAGAGTTACAGGGTTGGGTCAACATACACAAATCTATAAATATAATATATCACATCAATAAAATAAAAAACAAAGACCATATGATTCTCTAAATTGATGCAGAAAAAGCCTTTGATAATATACAGCATACTTTCATGATCAGAATTCTTAAGAAAATAGGCATAGAAGGGACATTTCTTAAACTAATAGAGGCCATCTACAGCAAACTTACAGCCAATATTGTATTGAATGGTGTAAAGTTGAAAACATTTCCACTCAGATCAGGAATGAGGCAAGGATGCCCACTGTCTCCACTGCTATTCAACATAGTAATGGAAGTCTTAGCCATCACATTCAGGCAAGAGAAGGTGATCGAGAGTATCCAAATAGGGTCAGAGGAGATCAAACTCTCACTCTTCGCTGATGACATACTCCTATACCTGGAAAATCCCAGGGACTCAACTTCAAAACTCTTACAAGTCATCATGGAATACAGCAACAGCAGCGTCTTTGGATACAAAATCAATACTTATAAATCAGTAGCTTTTATATACACCAACAATAGTCAAGCTGAAAAAACAATCAAGGACTCTATTCCTTTTACAATAATGCCAAAGAAGATGAAATATCTGGGAATTTACCTCAGGATATGAAAGATCTCTATAAGGAGAACTATGAAACTCTGAGTAAAGAAATAGCTGAAGAAGGTGGCGCCCTTGGCTCAGTGAGTAGGGCACCAGCCCCATATACCGAGGGTGGTGGGTTCAAACCCAGCCCTGGACGAACAGCAACAACAAAAAAATAGTTGGGCATTGTGTCCTCTGGTCCCAGCTAGTCAGGAAGCTGAGGCAAGAGAATCGCCTAAGCCCAGGAGTTGGAGGTTGCTGTGAGCTGTGTGATGCCACGGCACTCTAC
>CAUYRH010119388.1:0-11317 GCA_963574655.1 Perodicticus potto
GACAAACAGATTGAGTGTATTATTATAGTTTAAAATAAATTTAGCCTCTGTTTTTTCTCACATTCCTCAATCGTTTAGGTTACATAGATTAAAATCTGGCAATGGAAACTTGTTATATATATGAATAAATGGCAATTTTATGTGAATGGTTTTTCATAAAAATGGAGATAGTATTGGATGATAGTGACTTAATAATAACATATATGGACATGATGTTTTTCTATAGAGATGTTATATGTTAATGATAGAAATCATCCTTTTGAGATTTTCTTTATGCTTATATTAGGAGCCAAACTTTAGTCATTTCAATCAACATATTACACAAAATAATTTTGCTTGTCACCTGGTCTAACTATCCCTGTGTTCTGTTCAAAGATACATATATGTATATGTAAAAGAATGCATATTTCTATCATAAGATTCAAAATATTCATGTTAATGAATCTTATTAAGATTTGAGACCATTATAATTCTATCTTTCTCTCCTCTTTTCAGTGTACACTTTATATCCAGCAGTTCTATGCCATGCTTGTAAAGAAAGCAATTTTTACTAGGCGCAACTGGATTGTGGTGTTGATACAGGTATTGGGACTTCTGGGTATGTCTTATATAATGATAGGAGATTTCAACATTGACGTGAACATTTTTAAAAGGAAATATGATGAGCAGCCTGCCAGGAAAATGGATTTGGAACAATATGGTCAAACCATTGTGCCTGTTTCAATTTCTGGACATTCTGACTTGACTCAGAATTTCACAAAACATCTTAAAATCATGCTAAAGGCTAAGAAACAAAAACTTCAAGAAGTACAAGGTAAGGCTTACCAAAGAGAAAAAAGACTGCTATTAAATAAAGACCCGTTTGTGTCACTTTCAAAGTAGGGTTTTAACTGAATTAAATTCCTAATTCTTTCTTTTTATGACAATAACCAACCTCATAAAGGCAGTCAAATCAGAGGCAAGAATCATCCTGAAAGGATGCTGGTCACAAAAGTTAATTATTGGTGGAGGCAGTTTGCATATCATCTAAACTGGGTAAAAGAACAAAAATGTTTTGTTTTGTAAAATTCAGCACTGAATTTGTACATAGACCCAGATTCACAGAATGGTATCATAGTTCTAAATTCTGAAAGACTTCCCACCAATGTCTTAGACTGCCCATATCGAAAACATATTGAGCTTATGTTGTGGGAAGGCTACTCAGAAATTCTTTATTTTTAAGGTTGTAATAACAATTCATTACATGTACTGGACACTTTATTTTGGCAAGAGCTTTTCTAAATGCTTCACCTAAATTACTCCCTTAAAATTTTTAACAGCCATATTTGCTAAAGGTGGGGGTATAAAACTTTGGAGATGTTAAGTAAGCTGCCACAAATTATGCCTCAAGGACGTATTAGAGCAGGGACTAGATTTCAAGGCTGCCTGACCAGAGTCTGCAGTTAATCTTATGCTACACTATATCACCTCAGAAAGATGCAAGCCTGTTATCTTTCAAAATGGATTATTTTGTTGTAGGTGTGTTATTTATAATTCCTTCTGGTACTGCCTGGTTGACAGTATTACTTTAGATGGTAATATAGTCTGTGTGAGGCATGATGTTTTTCTTTTAGTTTTGTGAGAGATGAAATTGCATTTCAAAATGTTGGATATTGCATAGATCATTATCCAATTTTCCAACATACATGTGATTTATGGCATAAAGACTGTCAGTCTCATTACATTTCTCATTTTCTCCTCATTAAAAGGAGCACTAGTTACATTCTTAGTAATCAAATATCACAGTTGTTTAGAAGAGAAGATGAAAAGAAGAGAGAGAAAATTAATTTCCCTGTTCCACAATATGGTTTGTTTTCTATCACATTATTTTGCTTATATAAAACTTAAAAGAGACTGTGCTTCACAGATACATCAATCATAAGATTATCTAATTAAATATTCTTATTTATTCTTCCCTTGACAATCTTGAAATTGTCTTCATTAACAATTATTCAGGCAATTCTTCTGGAAAGATGGTGGACTAGGAAGCTCCAGTTCCTCATGCCCCTTAAAATATTAAGTAAGCAACCACAGACTGACTAAAATAGCTTTGTGGGAATATTAGAGGTCAGTCAAGGATATTCATCAATCAAGTGGATGCCTGATCAAGAAAAAGCCACACTCAAAATGGCAGGAAATTTTGCAGTGTTTTGGCTCACTCTTGGCTTAGCTCCTCCCCACTTTAACCCATTTATGCTGGAGGTTGAATCTTTTTCATTTTTTGCATGAAATCCACATATGTTATCTAGAAAAATATGAGGAACAAAAGTTGAAAAAGATAAAAATTTTTGTTATATCCACTATTATGTAGTATTCCAAAACAGGAACACTAGATAAAACCTCTGCTACATTGTACATAATGTATAAAATCATGTTTCTTATTGCTATTTACACACCTGCTATTTACTGTAATATTGAACAAAACACTTCACATGTAAAGCAGCATCACATTTTTCACATTGAAAAGTGGTATTCTTACAACATTCAGCACACCACATTTGCTTTCCCTGATTGACTATTACACAGTTAGTTAATGCCATTATAACATGAGTCAGTGTTACCCTTCTGAGAATGTCTTACTCTTTAGCCAGGAGCTAGAAGATGGCCATGAGACTCCAAAGAATGACATATTATGCATTAAGGAAACCAGAAAATCCATTTGCTGCTTATTATATGTTTTATGCAGTGGTAATTATTTTGTAAGAACAATTTGAAACATAACAAAGAGAGAATGAATACCATTTCTTTCCATGGATTAAAGCCCACTGCTTAATCAATGTCATTATTAGCTGTGATTATGCCTCTTGTTAAATGGTTATATGCTTTGATCATGTCTGGCTGCTGAATTTGGATCTTCTTTCTCAGTTTCTGGGAATAATGATTAATAAGACAAGATTATCTCATATGTTAGCATCAGATGAAGCAATAGTGACAATACTATTATTCCATCTGCAAACAATATTGACTCTGCCATCAATTCAATAATTGAATGTGCCTCCTTTTTCCCTTCAGAGCCACATTTTATTCCAATGGAGGTTTTCCTTTTTTCTTTTTTTAAGACAGCCTCAACCTGTCTCCCTGGGTAGAGTGCTGTGGCATCACAGCTCACAGCAACCTCCAACTCCTGGGCTTAAGCAATTCTCTTGCCTCAGCCTCCCAAGCAGCTGGGACTACAGGCACTCGGCACAATGCCAGGTATTTTTTGGTTGTAGTTGTCATTGTTGTTTGACAGGCCCAGGCTAGAGTTGAGCCTTCCAGCTCTGGAGTATGTGGCTGGTGCCTTAGCCACTTGAGCTACAGGTGCCGGGCCCCAATGGAGCATTTTCAATGTGATCCTTTCCCACTGTACCTGTTTCCTGATGTCCCATTGAACTGAGCTTGTCAAGAAGTGCAGTAGTGGTAAAATAGTTATTTAATACTAAATGGTATTATCCAGGGCGTGCCACTGTAAGTGCTTCACTAAACTAGAGGACAAGTGATGCACTGACACCATATTCCTCATGTTTAGCATTTGAGTTTTTACCCTGATATGGCTGAAACTAGCAAATGTAGCCTATACATGTTGCATCACACTGAAACTTGCAGCCAAATTGAATGGGCTTTTCTCTAATAAATTGTTTGCACCCATGATGACTCAAATAAGAAACCATGCATTCATCAAAGCTGAAATATGTTTTATTTGCAACAAATTTTATACCTCTGTCATTCAGTGAGCTTATAAGAGATTTCAACTTGGAAAACTTGTCCATTGGGTCCAAATTCGTGTTGTCAGCAACAAGCAAATTAGAAAAATATAGTTTCAGAGTGGTCATGTTTCATGGTAGCACTAACAAGTAAATTATGCACATCTTTCTTTGTTCCCAGAACATATGCCTTCTAGCAACTGAGATGTAACCACTCAGAAAAATAATTTCCAGAAAACATTTGAAATCAGAGCTAGTCAAGCCAAGATTTATACCCTTACTTGCATTGTATAAGTTGGAGTACATGACAATAGGTTTAATGACCTTGTCATCAAGATAAAGTACAAAAAGTTCTATGGGAGTTCTCATTTTAGTGAAGAAATCATTTGGTGGTTCCGTAACTCTACCTGCTTTGGGCTGTGCACTTAGGTCAGCTTTTTTCCATTTGTGAACAATTTTTGTCACTTTCTTTAAAAAGAAAGTAGACATACGTGGAAAGTAGGCATACATGGAACTTTATAGTCAAGAGAGTCATCTTTAGATGCATATGAAGGATCATCTAAGTCAGACTCAGCATCATAGCCATCTTGAATAAGATATACAAGTATACACAACAAACAACTTGACAGTTTATTGTTTCACTTTCTTCATCTCTTGAGTCCTCATCAGAAACAGATGCTATAGCATTTTCAGGTGGTTATATCATAGCAGTTCTATGCTGTCATCTAACAGGTCAGTTCTTTCATGTAAACTTCAAGTTAAAGACATCTTAAGACTTGTAAAAGGATTTCAACTAAACAAAGGGAAAATGATATTATTAGTCCTAGTGGTAGAAGTCTTGCATAGTGCTCCAAAAATGGAACATGCAAAATGTCAAACCTGTAACTAATACAATAGCAACTTTCTTTTTACAGAACAATAGCATAACTAGTAGAGAAGAAATAGAAAAAAATTGCTAGTACAAGATGTAGTACAGTAAAGCTGTGTTTACCTGTTTTGGGATGGTTCTTCAAAATTGTTTTAAAAATTCACATCACTTTTGGACAAGCTTCCAGACAACAATATCTGTAGTTGTGTCTAACTCTGTGCACCATGTGATAGCATGTACCCACAGGCAACAGATGTATGAAAAATCAGGTCTGGCAATGATCTTGAGCAGTAGGATATAATTAACTCTCATGTCACTACCATTCCAATAATGGGACACAAGACAAATTTAAAGGGGGCACAGTTAAGAAGAACCTATACAAATTTTAGCTACTCTATTGAAACAAAAGAAAGAGATTAGAAATTCTTTCTTAATATTTTGTACTGTCTGGGGGATTCCTGAAGACTGGGTTAAGTCCCTCTTGACTCAGAACTCAGATGCTCAAATGGAAAGAGAATCATGGTTTGGATATCAGGTTGGAGGTCACTGAAAGCAGCAGTAAGTGCTGAGGAACATGAAAACTGCAAGGAAGACATGAGTTCTTGGGAGCAAAAGATTAAGAGCAATAGAAGAGAAATGCAGAACATCTAAGGCCTTAATAAGGAACAAGGGAAAGACAGGACAATTAAGATGTTTCAAAGCAGTTATATATACCAGGAAATGGAAGGGGTGAGCAATGCACAATGAACAAGCCCAGGGAAGATACATGCCCAGAAAAGGTCTGAGAAGACCTGAGCCTCCATCTTAGTCTCATTAGTGAAGGTCTTTACCTATGTAAATGAAGTCTGGAAATACAAGCAGAGAGTCTATTTTTTCAAATGCTAAATTTTTTTAAAAGATTACAATCATACAAAGAAACAGGGAAACATTGCCCACTCAAACAAAGATCATAAATATCCAGAAAGCAACCTTAAAGACACACAGCAGTTTGACTTACTAGAATATTTCAAAACAACTATCTTACATATGCTCAAAAAGCTAAAAACAAAAAACAAACAAAACACAGACAAAGAAATAAAGGAAAACAGGGAAATAATATGGAAACAAAATTTGAATATAGACAAAGATAAAAATTACAAAGAAGATGCAAAAGTTCTGGAGCTGAAAAATACAATAGTTGAATTGAAAAATTCACTAGTGGGGTTTTAGAGCAGGCTTGAATAGAAAGAAAGAAGAATCAAGCCTGAAGATAGATTACTTGAATGATTTAAGTATGCAAAGAAAAAAGAAAAAAATGAAGATCTGTGAGCAAACTTAAAAGACTTATTGGATACCATCAAGATGATCAAGGTGCACATGGTTGTGTTCCTAGAAGGAGAAAAGAGAGAAAGGATCAGGAAGCTTATTTGAAGAAAGAGTACCTGCAAAACTTCTCATATTTGAGGAAAGACTCAGATATACTAATACAAGAAGCTTAATAGACTCCAAGTGGTATAAACTCACAAAGAGACATGTTATTATTAAATTGTCAGAAGAAAAACACCAATAATCTTTTTTAAAATCAAATCATAGCTGGGTACAAAAGCAACTCATTACATACAAGGGATCTGCAGTATGTGATGATAATCTGCAGATTATCAGATTTCTCAGCAAAAGTATTGAAGGCCAGAAGGTAGTGGGATGGTATACTTAAAGGGCTATTTTTTTTTAATGTGTTAATTAAGAATTTCTATATCTAGAAAAACTGTCCTTCAATAGGATGGGGGCAATTAAGGCATTTCCAGATAAACAAAAGCTGATTACTGTTCAATCTGTCCTACAGACAAGAAATGGTAAAGGGAATCCTGCAAAGTGAAATGAAAGGAGGAATTCAAAGCTGTATGAACATATAAAGTTCTTCAGTAAAAGTAAGTCTTACTCAACTCAGAACTCAAATGGGAAGAGGAACATAGGACAAAAAATGGACAAATTTTTTTTAAATGGTGTTATTGAAATTTTGTTTTTATTACTTCAATTGTTATTCTTTTACACTATGCAGGAAAAGACAATAAAAATTAAAATCTATGTAAATGGCTATGTGATACATTAAAATATACAAAGATTGAAATAATTTTTAAAAATCAGAAGATTTATACAATTCAATTGACAAACAATTGAATTGACAAACTGAACAATTCACTTAACAAACTGAGAATAATATAAGAGTCTTTCAATATCAGAATTAATTAAGCAGAAGAGAGAATTAGTGATCTTGAATACAGGCTATTTAAAAAGTACGTAGCCAAAAGAGGAAAAAGAATACAAAAGAATGAAACATGCCTATAAGATATTTTTTAAAACATGAAAAGAACAAATATGAGATTTGTTGGCTTTAAAAGAAGAGGTAGGGAGACAAATTAAGGTAGAAATTGTCTTCAAAGAAATAATCAAAGAGAACTTTCCAAACCTAGAGAAAGATATCAACATTCAGGCATAAGGTCATAGAACAACAACCATATTTAACCTAAACAAGACTGCCTCAATGCTTTTAATAAAGGAAGGAGAGAGTAGAGGGAAGAGAGAGAAGAGAGGAGAAAAGGAGAGGAGAGGAGAGGAGAGGAGATGAGATGAGACGAGACGAGACGAGACAAGACAAGATGAGACGAGATGAGACAAGACAAGACATAAAGGAGCTCCAGTACATCCGGTTGCAGACTCTCAGTAGAAACCTTACAGGTCAGCAGAGAGTGGCATGACACATTAAAAGTGTTGAAGGTAACTAATGCTAACCCTAGAATATTATATCCTGCAAAAAAGTTCTTCATTGGCACTACTGTGACTGTTTTTTCAGCTTGGCTATTGTTGGTATATATAAAGGCTACAGATTTATGAGTGTTGATTTTGTAACCTGACACACTGCTGTATTCCTTGATCACTTCTAAGAGTTTTGTAGTAGAGTCCCTGGTATTTTCCAGATATACAATCATATCATCGGCGAAGAGTGAAAGTTTGATCTCTTCTGACCCTGTGTGAATACACTTGATTGCCTTTTCTTCCCTAATTGCAATGGCTAAAACTTTCATTAGTGCATCTTAGAAGGGTACAGGTGAAACTTACTAAATGTAGAATATAAATATCTGAACACAATAACTAAGAAAATGCCATGAAGGCTATGTTAACCAGTTTGATGAAAATATTTCAAATTGTATACAAAACGAGCACATTGTATCCCACGATTGCATTAATGTACACAGGTATTATTTAATAAAAATAAAAAAGACATAAAAGAGAAAAAAAAAGTTCTTCAAACAAGAATGAGAAATGAATAGTATCCCAGACAAACAAAAGCTGGGAATTTAAAATACAAATAATGAAAACAATAAAGGAAATTCCTGAGAAAGTGGAAAATAATCAAAAAGCAATGAAAGAAATTGCTGAGAAAGTGGATAATAACCAAAAGGAAATTCAAAAACAATCAAATTAGAGATGAACAATATGAAGAATATAAAAAGGATATGGCAGAGCTGAAAGAACTGAAGCAGTCAATTAGGGAACTTAAGGGTGCAATAGAAAATATTAACAACAGATTACATCATGCAGAAGAAAGAATCTCAGAGGTAGAGGATAAAGCTCTTGAGATAACTCAGATAGTTAAAGAGGCCGAAAAGAAGACAGAGAAAGCAGAATGGTCACTGACACAATTATGGGACTTTATGAAGCATTCAAACATATGAGTTATAGGTATCCCTGAAGGGGAAGAAGAATGCTGCAGAGGAATGGAAGCCATTCTAGAGAATATTATAAATGAAAATTTCCCAAATATCACCAAAGATTCTGACATACTCCTTTCAGAGGGATATTGGTCCCCTGGTCACCTCAACTCAAATAGTACTTCTCCAAGGCACATTGTGATGAATTTATCTGAATTCAAGACAAAACAAAAGATCTTGCAAGCTGCCAGGAGTAAGCGCCAACTGACCTAAAGGGGCAAAACTATCAGGGTGACCACACGCTTCTCTAATGAAACTTTTCAAGCCAGAAGACAATGGTCATCTATCTTTAACCTACTTAAACAGAACAATTTCCAGCCCAGAATTCTATATCCTGCTAAACTAAGCTTTAAAATTGATGGAGAAATAAAATCTTTTATTGCTATGCAAACATTGAGGAAATTTGTCACAAGACCAGTTTTACAGGAAATATTTCAACCTTTCCTACACACTGACCATCACAATGGACCTTCAGCAAAGTAAACACCCAGAAAATAGAGGACAGAACTTAGTTTCTCCAATGATGTAAAAGACAAAACTAACCAATGCACTTTCACAAAATAAGATGAATAGAACACTACCACACTTATCAATTATCTCAATAAATGTCAATGGCTTGAATTCCCCCACTGAAGATTAAAAACACAAGCCATGTATTTGCTGTTTGCAGGAAACACACCTCATGTCAAAAGACAAATTAAAACTGTAAATAAAATGTATCTTATTCTCAGATACATGTGGATTTAAAGTAGCTAAAGTCAAAAAAGATAATGATGGTCATTTCATATTGGTTTAGGGAAAAATACAAGAAGACATTTCAATTTTAAATGTTTATGCACCAAATTCAAATGCTCTCAGATTCTTGAAAGAGACCTTGCTTAGTCTGAGCAATATGATATTCTATAACACCATATTAACAGGGGACTTTAACACCCCTCTCTCAGAGCTGGACAGATATTCTAAACAGAAATAAAGATATTAGAGATTTAAATGAGACTTTAGAACAACTATGCTGGATAGATGTATATAGAACACTCCATCCCAAAGATATGGAATATACATTCTTCTCATCATCCCATGGAACATTCTTCAAAATTGATCATATCCCAGGACACAAAACAAACCTCAGCAGGATCAAAAGAATTGAAATTCTACTTTGCTTCTTTTCAGACCACAAGGCACTAAAAGTGGAACTCAACTCCAACAAAAATGCGCAACCTCACACAAAGGCAGGAAGTTAAATATCCTTATGCTGAATGACACTTGGGTGCAGGAAGAAATAAAAAAGGACATCATTAACTTCCTTGAGTATAACAACAATGAAGACACAAACTACCAAAACCTATGAGATACAGCAAAAGCAGTCCTGAGAGGAAAATTTATCACTTTAGAAGCCTACATTCAAAAAACAGAAAGAGAGTGTATCAACAATGTAACAAGTCGTCTGAAGGAATTGGAAAAAGAAGAACAATCTAAGCCTAAACCCAGCAGAAGAAAAGAAATATCAGAATTATCAAATATCAGAAATATCAAAATTAAATCAGAGATCAATGAAATTGAAAACAAAAGAATCATTCCGAAAATTAATGAAACAAGGAGTTGGTTTTTGGAAAAGATAAATAAAATAGATAAGCCTTTGGCCAGACTAACTAGAAATAAAAAGGTAAAATCTCTAGTTACCTCAATCAGATGTGATAAAGGGGAAATAACAACTGATGCCACAGAAATACAAGAGATTATCTCTGAATACTACCAGAAACTTTATGCTCGGAAATTTGACAATGTGAAGGAAATGCATCAATATTTAGAATCACGTCCTTTCCCTAGACTTAGCCAGGAAGAAATAGAGGTCCTGAGCAGACCAATTTAAAGCACTGAGATCAAAGAAGCAATAAAAAATCTCCCAACAAAAAAAAAGCCCTGCTCCCGATGGCTTCACATCAGAATTTTATCAAACTTTCAAAGAAGAGCTTATTCCTATACTACAGAAATTTTTCCAAAAGATTGAGGAGGAAGCAATCTTCCCCAATATGTTCTATGAAGCAAATATCACCCTGATACCAAAACCAGGTAAAGACCCAACTAAAAAGGAGAATTTCAGACCAATTTCAGTAATGAATATAGACACAAAAATTCTCAACAAAATCTTGGCCAATAGATTATAGCTTATCATCAAAAAAGTCATACATCATTATCAAGTAGGTTTCATCCCAGGGATGCAGGGTTGGTTTAATATTCCATAAACGTTATTCACCGTATCAACAGAAGCAAAACCAAGGACTATATGATCCTCTGAATAGATGCAGAAAAAGCATTCGGTAAAATCCAGCATCTTTTTCTAATTATAACACTGAGGAGTATAGGTATAGGTGGAAAATTTCTTAAACTGATCAAAGCTATCTATGACAAACCCACAGCTAATATTTTACTGAATGGAGTAAAATTAAAAGCTTTCCCTCTCAGAACTGGAACCAGACAAGGTTTTCCTCTGTCACTATTGCTATTCAACATAGTGCTGGAAGTTCTAGCCAATACAATTAGACAAGATAAGAATATAAAGGGCAACCAGATGGGTGCAGAGGAAGACAAACTCTCCCTTATTGCTGATGATCTGATCTTATACTTAGAGAACCCCAAAGGCTCAACTACAAGACTCTTGGAAGTCATCAAAAAATACAGTAATGTCTCAGGATATAAAATCTATATCCACAAGTCAGTTGCCTTTGTATATGGCAACAACAGTCAAGATGAAAGGTTAATTAAGGACAAACCTCCCTTCACCATAGCCCCAAAGAAATTGAAATACTTAGGAATATACCTAACAAAAGAGGAGAAAGACCTCTATAAAGAAAACTATGAAACCCTAAGAAAGGAAATAGCAGAGGACTTTAACAAATGGAAGAACATACCATGCTCATGCCTGAGAAGAATAAACATTGTTAAAATGTCTATACTTCCCAGAGCAATTTGCCAATTCA
>CAUYRH010119389.1:0-21645 GCA_963574655.1 Perodicticus potto
CAAGTGCCCATCAACCCACGAATGGATTAATAAATTGTGGTACATGTATACCATGGAATACTATGCAGCCTTAAAGAAAGATGGAGACTTTACCTCTTTCATGTTTACATGGATGGAGCTGGAACATATTCTTCTTAGCAAGTATCTCAAGAATGGAAGAAAAAGTATCCAATGTACTCAGCCCTACTATGAAGCTAATTTAAAGGTTTCATATAAAGGCTATAACCCAACTACAGCAGAGGAATATGGGAAGGGAGGGGAGGGGGGAGGTTGGGGTGGAGGGAGGGTAATTGGTGGGGCCACACCTATGGTGCATGTTAGAAGGGTACAGGCGAAACTTACTAAATGCAGAATACAAATGTCTTCATACAATAACTAAGAAATTGCCATGACGGCTATGTTAAACAGTTTGATGAAAACATTTCAGATTGTATATGAAACCAGCACATTGTATCCCTTGATTGCACTAATGTATGCAGCTATGATTTAATAAAAAAAAAAAAAGCAGAAACTTGGGCTAAAGCCAACTGAGAACTGAAATGAACTATACTAGCTAGTTGAATTCCAGCTTGAGCAGAATCACCTTGTGTTCCTAAATAGAAAGGAAGTCACTGTTTCCCATTTATCCCAATGAAAGGACTTTTAAAAAAGTTTTGATAGTTTAAATATAAAAATGTTTATGGATGTAGAGTACGTAAATATATTAAATACAGTATACCAACTATCTTAAATTATATATGTATATTTTTTGAGACAGAGTTTTATTTTGTCACCCTTGGTAGAGTGCTATGGCGTCATAGCTCACAGCAACTTCAAACTCTTGGGCTCAAATGATCCTCTCGTCTCAGCCTCCCAAGTAGCTGGGAGAACAAGTGACCCACACAACGCCCAGCTAATTTTAGAGGTGAGAGTCTTGCTCTTTCTCAGGCCAGTCTCGAACACTTGCGCTCAGGCAATCCACCTGCCTCAGCCTCTCAGGGTGCTAGGACTACAGGCGTGAGCCAGTGCACACAGCCTTAAATATATTTTAATATACCTTTAAACTTTTACCCACTAGAAAGATGATTGAGGAAGAGAGAAAATGAGTAACCTGCCCAGGTGCACACAGCTGAAAAGTGCAGGTGGTGCCAGAGCCCACGATCTTACCATTACATCATCAATTTAGTTACACACAATATATTATAGAATAAGGTATCTGTCTACAAATACTGCTTTTTTTCTCCTAGCTTATAAAACATAAGCTCAGCAAGAAGTTTTCAAGAGCAGTGCTTCTCAGACTTCATCAAGCATGTGAACCACCCAGGCATCTGGTTAAAAGGCAGATTCCTCCCAGGCATGTCCAACAAGCTCCTAGGTGTTGCTGCTTCTCCACAGTATGAAAAGCAGGTCCAGCAGCACTTTTCCTTGACTTATATTTAAATTGCCTGAGCTGGAACAGTTTTGAATCTATGTATAACCACTTCCATGGGAACTTTATCTTAAGCCTATCAGAACGCTAGATTTTACATTTTTTTATGTAGGAATTTAGCCATGGTCTCTATGATGTAACCAGCTATCAGTTTGCTTTTTAAAGTGTTCTTTAAAAGGCTTCTTTGCAACCATTAGTTGCATCCAGTTTAAATATTTTTAGCTAAAGTAGCTGCTTTGAGGTCATCCCCAGAAAGACTGTGGTTATTGAAACTAACATAATTGAAAGAGTGCTCTGTAGTGTAAAAATCTGGAGAGGTCTGATGATGGCCATCGTTCTATTTTTCAAGAGAATACCTGGGGAAAATTGAATCTCGCTGACTTAGGTCTTTTGCCGCATCTTGGCCACAGTGGCTTCTTTCTCCCTGTGACGGGTTAGATCTAGCCTCTGCTCTTGTCCCTTCCTTGGAAGACTTTCTTCTGCCTTCTCATAGTTCCGTCTTAATCAAAGAGGTCTTTTCTACTGCCCTATAGGGAGATCAACCCCCTACATATTCCTTTAGCACCCCTGGAAATTTCATCTTTCATATTTTGTCTTCTTTGTGATGTTTATCAATACCCAAACGAGCTTGTATATGAACATAAGCATGTATTCTGTGTATTCTGTGCATGTGTACACAGGTGTGTGTGTGTAGTGGTGTTATACCTTCCAGAATGCAGCAAAAGGGGAGAAACCATGTCTATCTTATCTTACTAGGTGTTCAATATGTATTTATTGAATAATTAACAAAAGCTTGTTTCCTAGACTGTTTGGGCTGCTATAAAAAATACTATAAACAAGGCTTAGCGCCTATGGCTCAAGCAGCTAACGCACCAGCCACATACCCCTGAGCTGGCGGGTTCAAATCCAGCCCAGCCCACCAAACAACAATGACGGCTGCAACCAAAAAATAGCCGGATGTTGTGGCGGGCGCCTGTAGTCCCACCTACTTGGGAGGCGGAGGCAGGAGAAGCTCTTGAGCCCAGGAGTTGGAGATTGCTGTGAGCTGTGATGCCACCGCGACAGCTTGAGGCTCTGTTTAAAAAAAAATACTATAAACAGGGTGACTTATAAACATTAAAAATTTACTCCTCACATTCCGGAGGCTGGGATTTTCAAAATCAAGGTGTTGTAAAATTTGGTGTTTGGTGAGGGCCCACTTCCTCATAGCATCTTTTTGCTATCTCCTCAAATGGTAGAAGGGGTGAAGGTATTTCTGGGGCCCTTTTGTAAGGTCACCAATCCCACTGATGGGGGCTGCACACTCAGCACCTAATCACCTCCTAAAGGCCCCACCTCCTAATACCACCACCACCTTGGAGGAGTGAGATTTCAACGTATGAATTTGGTGGTGATACATTCAGTAGCTTGGGTTTTTTTTTAAATTTTGTTTTAACTGCTAAGCATGGCAATCCTTGCATAGTCTTAAATTTTATTCACAAACGTATAACATCAAGCTAGTGTTTCACGTGCTTTGAGAAGCTGTTTGGAGCATATTTTTGTTCTGTTGAGGAGCACGTCACATCATGGGTTGCCAGAAGATGGCGCTGTTTCTCTGAGAATGAGCCCCCCACGGGCAGGTGGCCTGACTCCTTTCCTGTTAGCTGGTACACAGACTTAGGCTCAGCCACCCAGAAGCACAGTCTTGAGCTTTCCCACAGGATCCTTTATGTGAAAAGCCAAGCAGTCAGATTTCTACATGTCTCCAGGTAGAGCCCTGATGCCCCATACTCCACATTTCCTCTGGGCCTTCCATCCCTCTAGGCACGTTGGGGGTTCGAAGGAATGCACTGTGGCACCAAACAGCACAATCCTATCAGAAATGCCTCAGGTGTATCAAGTCCACTTCTTCCCCCTGGAAATGCCTTCTTGAACAGGCCAGAATCCAGACTTTTGAGTTGTCCTGGGAGGAGAGGGGGTAATTTGGGGACTTCAGACCAGAATCAGAACTTTGGCTGTTAAGCGTTAACATGGACAAGCCTCTTCAGCTCTCTGAGCCTCAGTTTCTTCATCTGTAAAATGGAGATAATAATAGTGCCTCCTATCAAAGAAGAAATCAGAGGCATAGGTAATCATGAGTATATTAATTTGCTTATCTCAACAAACAGAATGGATTGACTTCCTACAGCAAAGGCAAAGGTAGGATTTAAATAGGAGACAGAGGAGAGAGGGGCAAAGGTGAAGCCCTAGGCACCTGGAGATAACCAGCATCACTCTCCTTTCCTTAGGCGAGGTGCTGAGTGATAGGGCCAACTGTAGGGACCTGCCCCAATAGAACATACCATCAGGAAGAAATGAATGCACCAATACCCTACCTCTCCAAACTTTTATATTCCCATCCACCTTAATCCACATGCTGACTCCTTCCTAGGACTCAGCTCACTGTCACCTGAGTGGAATAAAGGGTGAGTTGCCCACACAGAACCTGGACTCCAATTCCTTTCGTTCATGTCTTGGAATAATCTCTCATTTTTGGTCCTTAACCTCTCATTTTGGTGCTGAGAACCAGGGACAGGGAGAAGCCCCCTCAGGGGCACTGAGATACACCCTGTCATACTCAACTTGATGGACTCTTGTTCCTACGAGATGAAAGGAAACGGGCGACCCCTCTGACCCCTGCCCCAAATTCATCCATTTAATGGTGAGGTGAAGCATTTGTCTAGAATCCCTTTCTGAACTTTTTCCACTTCTCTTCCCTTTCCCTACTCCAACTCCTCTCTCCTTTTTCCTTCATCTCTGGGCCTCTCAAGTATTTGCATATGGCTCCTCTTTGAGCTTTTTAACTTTTCCCTTTCCCCACCCTGGGCCAAAAAATCCCTGGTAGTCTGTACCTCCTAAATCTACACCTGTTACAGATTAACCTTGGCAAGTCAGACTCACCCCTCAAGTGCCTTGCATGTGGGGATGCCCTCCCTGGATCACTCTTTACCAGCTAGTTAAAGGTCATACATGGAGGCCTAGTAACTTCCTGGCTCCAGCCTGGCCACTTCCTTCCTCCTTCCCCTTGTAAGTTCCTCTTTCACCCTCTCTTTAACCTCACTTATTTTCTACCTCCAGTTTCTAATATGGAGACAGCTCAGTCACAGATTCCCCCTTCTTCACCTTTAAGCTGCCTTTTAACTCACCTCAAGCCCCTGTGGCTCTATCCTGACCTTAAACCTAAATGCCTCATCTTTTTCTGTAATACTACTTGGCCTATGTATAAACAAGACAATGGCTCACAATGGTCTGAAAATGGCACCTTTGACTTTTTCATCCTCACTGACCTTGAAAATTACTGTCCGAGACTGGGCAAATGGTCAGAGATCTCCTACACCCAGGCCTTCCTCCTTCTTTAAACCACTCCTTCTTTGTGTTCATCTTGTGAACCCTCTCAAATTTTCCTTGTATGGGCCAAACCAGGTCTCCCCAAGCTCCCTGAATCTCCATTGTCTTCCACTGACCCAGCAGACAACCAGCCCTCTTCTGCTCCTCCACAACCTCCCACTGTCAACCTCCTCCCTATCCACAGAATTCTACTTCATTTCCCCTCTCTTCACCATCACTCACCCTCTTTCAACCACATGTGGGCAAAAAAGAAAACATGGCATCTCTGAGTGGCAGGGAAGGAAACATGGTGGACCCAATTTCCCTACCTCATACTAGATCTGGCCACACCTTTGGACCTTCTACTTCCAGACTACCACAACCTCTATAGCCCCTCCAAAACATTGTGGGAATGTAAGGTATCATAAGGTTCATGTCCCCTTTTGTTTTTCAGACCTGTCCCACGTAAGTCAAAAACTAGGTTCATTCTCCATGGATCCCATAAAATACTCTCAAGAATTTAGATGCCTACACCAATCATATGATCTGATCTGGCATGATTTATATGTTATCCTCACCTCCACCCTCACTTTGGAGGAGAGAAAGCAAGTCTGGACCCAGGCCCAGGTTCACATTGATGATCTACGGAGGACAGACAAAACCCTGCCAGAGGGTGCTAGGGCCATTTCCTGGGAAGACTCAAATTGGAATTATTGAAACTAACACTCCTGGGGTCTGCCTCCATAACCACATGGTCCAGTGTCTCTTAAAGGGACTAAAGAAAGCAGCCCATAAGGCCATCAATTATGATAAATTAAAAGAAATAACTCAGTAACAGGATGAAAATCCTGCCCAATTTTTAGCCTGTCTTAATGAAGCCCTCCAGTGCTATACCCACTCCATTGCCAGTGAGCAAGGAAGGCAGACTCATTATTAACATGCATTTTATCTCTCAGTCTGCACCCAATACCCCCCAAAACTCCAAAATCTCCCCAGGGCCCTCAGACCTCCCCAGTGAGATCTCATTCACCTGGACTTCAAGGTCTTCAATAACCCAAAGAGGCCTCTAAGTGGCGGCACCTCTCAGAGCTCTAGTTATTGGCTTTTGACACTAGACAAAACCTGGCTACTTCTCAAAACTCTGCTGGACAGTCCAAAAAAAAGAAAATCTCCCCCGGACCATGTTTTAAATGCAGTAAGCTGGGACAATGGGCAAAGGAGTGCACAAATCCAAATCCTCCCCTCAAGCCATGTCCTCACTGGAGGTCCTCACTGGAAGTCTCACTGCCTAGTCCTTCTGAGGATCTGGTTTACAGCCAATCCCAGGACCCGGCTGAATTTCCTGACTTCTTTGGCCTAGCTACTGAAGAGTAATGATCCCTGGAGAATAAGGATGTCCCTTGCATGATCATGAGAACTGAACTCCAGGTGTTTTTGCTAGCGGAAGGTAAGCCAATGTCTTTAATGAAAGACACAGGGGCCACCTTCTCCATGCTGCCATCTTATAAAGGTCCTTTAAAACAGAGATCTTGGTGGTGGGTATTGATGATAATTTACTGCACCCTCACGCTACTACACCCTTGTGGTGCTCACTGTCTGGCACTTTTTGTCATATTCATTCCTTGTTATTATTATTCATTCCTTATTATTCCTTTTTTTTTTTTTTTTTTTTTGAGACAGAGCCTCAAGCTGTCACCCTGGATGGAGTGCTGTGGCATCACAGCTCACAGCAACCTCCAATTCCTAGGCTCAAGCAAATCTCCTGCCTCTGCCTCCCAAGTAGCTGGGACTGCAGGCACCCGCCACAACGCCCGGCCATTTCTTGGTTGCAGCTGTCATTGTTGTTTGGTGGGCCCGGGTTGGATTCAAACCCGCCAGCTCAGGTGCACATGGCTAGTGCCTTAGCCCATTGAGCCACAGGTGCCGAGCCTTTATTATTCCTTCATGCAGAATTCCCCTACTAGGTAAAGGTGTCCTTTCAGGATTACAAGAAACCCTGATGATTCCCACTGGCTCTCACCTCTCACTACCTTCTCTAACCCCTCCCTTACAACCCCCATTCTCTCAATCCGACCTCCCCATAGACGCCATCGAGGGGATACCTCTTTTCTTTCTGTAGCTTTCCATCATTCACCCATTCTCATTGCTTTCCAACCCCAACATTTATATCCTTCCCTTAAATAATAACTATGGACTTTCTATCACTAGCCTTCCCCAATTTAACCTTCTTCAGTCTTACCAGTACAGGAGACGCTGTAGGCTTTATAAAGCCTGATCTCTGTTCCCTCGAGTCAACTTTTCCCTTATCTGCTTCCTCCTTCAGGAATATTTTTCCTCTGTGGCTGCTCCATCTATCAGATATGCACACTAACCATTCTGGCCTTTCACCCAACTTTTCCTGATCCCCCCAAGTCTCTTTTATGAATGACTCCACCCTACTTCAGGCCCTGATGCATCCCCCTACTTCTAGACAAAAAAGAGACGCCATCCTCCCTCTACTCCTTGGAGCAGGAATAGTGGCTGGAATAGGCACAGGCATTGCAGGCATAAGTACATCAACCCACTTTTACCACCAACTCTCCCTAGAACTTAATGAAGACATGGGAAAAGTAGCAGACTCTTTAGTCACTCCACAATCCCAAACTAATTCTTTAGCTGCAATGGTCCTCCAAAATTGCTGAGCCTTAGATTTAATTACAGCAGAAAAAAGAGATACGTGCATTCTTTTGGGGGAGCAATGTTGCTTCTTTGTTAACCAGTCAGGAATAATTATGGGCAAAGTAAAGGAACTCCAAGAATGGATCAGAGACAAACAGGTCTTGAATCATCTAATCCCTGGTCTTATTTGATTCCTAACCTCCTTGGTTATTTTCTATTTTAGAGCCACTAACTATGATCTTTCTCATTCTCAGTTTCAGACCAGTAATTCTCTGCCTCATCTTCCATCTTACCCACCACTAGGTTGCATTGCTGACACAAAACCTGGACTTTGATTCCTTTCATTCACATCTTAGAATAATCTCTCATTTTCGGTTCTTAACCTTCCACTAAGGAGGAGGCATTGGATTATTCTGACTTTGGATGGAAAATGTGTCATCTAAGAAGGCAGTTCTTAGTTGTTCATGGCTTTCCCCAAGAACTCATGGCCTTGACTCTCCTGTATCTGGGACAGGCTATCCCTGCACTATCTGGGTCCTTTGATAACACTTTCACCTCCCCTGTTCCCACCTCCTAAGGTGTCCATGAGCTCTAAGAACAGGAATGACAGTGTGCTGAAAAATGCAACATGTCCCCCGCACATTGCATGTTACAAGTAGGCTTGTTGTCTGGAGCCACCATCCAACCAATTGTCCAAACCAGACTCCTGGAAATCCCATTGGCCTCCTTCTTCTCTCAATCCAACAAGCCCTGTTGCTCTCTGTCCCCAACAGAGCTGAGTGGATTTCTTCTCTCCACACTTATCCATTATCCGTGCTTAGAAAACCGCACTCTGGCAACTCACCCTGGATTAAACTATTCAGTGACTCCTGAGACCCCATGGCTCTGGCCACCCTTGGTGATGTTCCCTTTCACACACTGTGTTCCCTCATGCTTAGTTGTTCTCAATCTCTTGCCAGCTCCAGGCTCTCTCCTTCCTATGGTCTAAGAAATGCTGTATTGCCTTGAGAGCAATTTCCCCTTTCTTGAACCTTCCCTCACCTGGATAAAAGCACTTATTCTATTGGGCTCAGCTGAAAACACCTCTTATTCAGGGGGACCTGCCTGACCCTAGTGATTGCAGGTCACATCTCCCCATCCCAATGAGTATCTCCTGGGACCCTGTTCTTCCTGTCTCAGCCCTCACAGAGGGCAGGGAGAGGTCACTTGTCTCCTCCACTGGAATGTAAATTCCCAGAAGGACCTGGTCCAAGGTGGGTGGGGGGAGAAGGAATAGGGTGGAGGCCTTGCTCTGCTGGAAAATCAGACTTCTTCACCAGTGCATCTATATAAAACTTGCTGTTTTCCTCCTCTGAGATTCTGGCATCTTACAAGCAGCCCTGTGTTAGGCTTAGCGGTGCAAGTGCTGTTGACACTACTGGATTGTAAGGGTCTTCTGGAAAGCACCATTGCACAAGGCTTAGGAGAATGGCTTGGGAGCCAGTGAGCCTGGGTTCAAATCCTTCCATTCCTATTCATGGCTGAGCAACCTCAGGCAATGTAGTTACGCTATCAGAGCCAGCAAGTTACTTAATGTGCAAACGAGCTCATAATACCTGTTATGAGGACCAAGAACAAATACATGATAGTATCTAACATTGTGTGCTCCACACTTGTTATTTTCCTTCCATTCAAACATCAAATGAGTGCTAGGCATGGTGACTCACGCCTGTAATCCCAGCACTGTGAGAGGCTGATGTGGGAGGATTGCTTGAGCTCAGGAGTTCAAGGCTTGTCTGAGTGAGAGTAAGACCGCGACTCATGAAAAAAATGGAAGAACTCAGTTGGGCGTCGCAGTGAGCACCTGTAAGCCCAGCGGTTTCAGAGGCTGAAGCAGCAGAGATGCCCACTCCGGTTGCAGTGAGCTACTACACCATTGCACTCTGCTCAGGCCACAAGGTAGAACTCGGTCTCAACAACAACAACAAAAAATATCAAATGAGTGTTTAGCTCAGTTTTGGCGCTCAGTAAATACTGAATAGAGATTGAAAGAATAACAAGAAAATCACAGCAAATCATCACTTTTATTTGTTGACTCATTTCTTAATAACATGCCAATTTTCTCACTTATAACTTTGGAGCAGCACAAAAGCATCTTGTGAAAAAAACGTATATACCCCTGTAATATTATGAAATTTTAAAAAATCATGAACTTCAAAAGAATAATTATGCTAGCCTTACAGATATATTTTCTAGTACATTTATTCATTGAAAAATGTCTGTCAAATTATAAAAGAAATACTAATATATCAGTTTTGTAAACTGGAGCTCAGGAAACAAGTGCCTTGTCTAAAGTCCTTGGCAGAGCTGCTACCTGCCAGCAGCCCCATGCTCACTGTTAGTTCCTACCATGCTGCCATGTTCCCAAAGAGGACGCCCACGGGGCTGTGCTGTGCTCAGGAAGGCACCCTGGACATCCCAGGGGCAGGGAGCAGCAGGAACAGATGCCTGTGGAAATCTGCTGGTAGCTGCAAAGGCCTGGCTCAAAGACGTGAGTAAGTTTGTAGGACTCAGAGGCCTGAGCGTCAGGGGAAACTAAACGCAAGGTCACGGCTGGCTGCTTTCTGCTTTGGAAGTTTGAAAAGAATGTTGAGGAGTAAAGTTGTTCCTGCTGGGAGGGGTGGGTTGAGAGCAGCCTTGCAGACCAACATTTGGATGTTGTGCTGTATTTGTTGGTAGGGTTGGAGTGCTGATGTCACTGGCTTTAGAAAGGACTATGTCTGGGGTACAGTCTGATCCCACCTTGCTCATTGTGAGGCTGTTGGCAAACCTCCCCATTTCCTCTACACTCCAAGTTTTTTCATGGGCCAAAGAGGTAAGAGTCATACTTAAGTGGGTATTTGTGCATTTTTTAAATGTTTTTTTTAAATTAAATCATAGCTGCATACATTAGTGCAATCAAGGGGTACAATGTGCTGGTTTCCTATACAATCTGAAATGTTTTCATCAAACTGTTTAACATAGCCTTCATGGCATTTTCTTAGTTATTGTATGAAGACATTTGTATTCTGCACTTAGTAAGTTTCGCCTGTACCCTTCTAAGATGCACCGTAGGTGTGGCCCCACCAATTACCCTCCCTTCCTCCACCCATCGTCCCTCCTCCCCTCCCCTTCCTTACCCCTTTACCCATATTCTTGTTCTATAATTGGGTTATAGCCATCATATGAAAGCTATAAATTAGCATCATACTAGGGCTGAGTACATTGGATATTTTTTCTTCCATTCTTGAGATACTTAGTTAAGAAGAATATGTTCCAGCTTCATCCATGTAAACATGAGAGAGGTAAAGTCTCCATCTTTGGAGAGTACTTAGAGATCTAAAATTTGACCTGTCATTTGATCATGTTCTCACTTTTAATTAAAAGCTAAGCAGTGGGTACACATGGTGTTACAAAGAGTGACATAGGGATTTTGGAGACTCAGAAAGGGGAGCAGGAGCCAAGAATAAAAAATTATCATACACAATACACACTACTAGTGTGATGGGTACCCTAAAAGTCCTGACTTTACCACTAGAAAATTCATCCATGTAATAAAAAACTTGCACTCCCTAAATCTATTCAAATTTAAAAAAAAAACATACAAATGAAGGTAGAAAAATTTTGAAAAAACAATTAAAGAGGAAAAAAAGAAAAAGATAAAATTCACCTTCCGAGCTAGTGATACTTTCCCTCATGCAACTCACAGGTGGCTGGATCTACACCATGAGATATTTTTATCTCCACTTTGTCCAAGTCACCTTGCTATCTTGAATATAATAATAAAAATAAAAATAAACTACAGGAGTTCAACTGCAAATTCCCACCAGTTCCTATTGGCTTCCACAATCGCCACTGATGTCCCCTTTTCCCACTGATCTTCTCTTACAGGCCCCAGCACTGCCGTCCTCACCCAGCCCCCCCAGCCTCTCTCTGCAATTACCTCCCCAGGAGACCAGGGAGGAAGCACCTGTGAGGCTGGGCCTTGTTGCTCACTGGTGGTCATCCAGCTACTGCCCCAAAACACAGCCTCCTCACCTCATCCCATTAACCACTCAGGGCCCACTACTCCCCTGAAAGAAGACCAGAAGTCTGGAAGGGAACATGGCCAAATTTACAGCACGTGGACAGGCCAGGAAACGCTGTGACATGCCCCTGCCCTTCACAGTTCTGCATCTGTGGCCATTTCCTTTCCCCCATCTTATTCTTCCTCTCACTTCTTTTTTTGTCTTCATTTCCTTCAGTTTTTCATACCACTGTGTCTGTCTCGGGCTACCCCTAAGGTTTCTATCTGCATTGCTTAAAGACACAAATTCAGTTTTATCTGTAAATAGAGTGAACGGCTGCCTAAGGGAGGTGGTTTCCAGGGTTCCAGGAAAGAACAACTCAAACTCTCCCCAAAGCTATCCATGATAATTGACATTCCTTTAATTTATGCACTAAAGATGTTTTGAGCCTCTTTACATTATGATAGGCACAGTTCTAGGCAGGGATAGAGCAGGGAACAAAACATACAAATATGGGACAAATATTTTTATTCCACAATTAGGGCTCCCTTTAAACAAAAACATTGCTAAGACGTGACATGCGGATTTACATAAATACTGAATTATTCATGCATAGCGTTAAATTTCTCTGTGAAAGTTACGCATCAGTAGGCAGAGAAGGGGAGCTATTTAAGGAGCAGTGTTGGCCCCTTTCGGGTTCTTCTATGATCAAATCACAAAAGTCATTATGAGTACGTAATTCAGTAAAAAGAACAGACTCTTTGCAGCGACACAGACCTGGGTTTAAATACCTGCAAGCTCTGTGAACTTGAGCCGGATCGTTAACGTCTCTGAATCTCTGTGCTTTCATCTGCAGAAATGGAGAAATCAATAGCAATTTATCAGGATTGTAGAGCAAGATCACATGTGTAGGCCCCTGGAGCATGGTCTGGCATGAGGTGTATTTAGGCCTCAGCAAACATCAGCTTCCTTCTCATTCCCAAAGTAGTGTGGTTTATGGCCAGAGACCAGCAAGTGAAGATGACTCTTAATACTCCTGGCACATAATGGCTGAAATTGCTTTAATAAGAGATGGTGACTGCGTTCACTAAATTAGAGTCGTTTCCATAATTAGCAAAATTGCTACCCCTAGTTTGTGATCTGGCCATACCTCCTCCGTTTGTGTGCCCAGTCTGACCTGGCAACTCAGGACACCAAACACAAAAGGGGAAATTCCCCCAGAGCCCTGGAACCTGTTCAGGGCTTTGGTCTTTTCCTAAATTAGCTTAAACAAAGGCCTGGCCGGGAGGCACACCAGGGCGAGGGGTGTCAGACCTTGGTTCTGAAATCAGCCACGCAAGGCAAAAAGCTAACGCTCACCCAGTGCCATCCTCCCTTTGATGCCATTTCGTGTCATCCTATTACTGCCTCTGGGGAATCAATTAAAACAGCACTAATTTATGAGTCTTAATGAACAAGGTATTATGCAAACTGTAAGCATGACAGGCTTCTTAAATTGGAGAATGCTCAGAAGCACAGTCACCTGCTGTAACATTCTCCTGCGGCCCTTCCTTCCAGATTCCAAAATGGCATAGGAAGAACTCAGAGAATACGTGCGTGCGTGTGTGTGTGTGTGTGTGTGTGTGTGTGTGTGTGTGTGTGTGTGTGTTATAGGATGCAGGCTGACTTCATAGTTTACCCTTTCTCTCACCTGAATGTCTCCTGTCTAAGAACCCAGGACAGAATGTTTACTGATGACATTATCTTCATAATCCACAGTGATGTTCTGATTTACACATCCCCTCTTGGACTAAGTGAAGAATGTATTCCTTAACTGCCCATCATGCATTTTTGAATCTCTGTGATGGGGCAGGCACCATCCCAGGCTTTAGAAATGCTGGGGTGAATGAAACAGTCCCCCGCTCTAGAATGCACGACCAGGGGAGGCGGCGGACACCTGACAGCCACAGCAGCTACTGAACCACAGAGGAAAGACGTTTGCTTCGGCGAGTGGGGAGTGGAGGGAAGGCAGGCTGCGCTTCTCTGAGTCACTGGGAGGAAGAGCCTCCCCTCCGTCTCCTGATCAGCCTGGGGTTGCCCCGGACATCCCCTTTCCTCCAGGACCTACGAGCTGTCCTCTTCTAAATCTCTATTTCCTCCTGAACGGATTCCCGAAAGGATTTGTGCATGAGGCCTTGTTGTTAGGGGACTCCCGTGGGATGAAATAAGAGAGTTGTCCCTGACTGATGCGTGTGCGGCGGTGGACCTGGGCACCACTGAGTCCATTCGCCAGGATCCAAACACCCTGTCTGCCGCCCAGACAGTGGCCCCTCCGAGGCACTCTGCGGACTTTGAAGCTGAGCCCAGGAGAGAGAAGACTAAGTCATCAGCACCCGGACTAAGTCATCAGCACCCAGACTAAGTCATCAGCACCCGGACTAAGTCATCAGCACCCAGACTAAGTCATCGGCACCCGGACTAAGTCATCAGCACCTGGACTAAGTCATCAGCACCGCCGACGCGGGAGACAGCGGCCGCAGTGCAGAATCAGCTCCTGCTTTCAGCTGACTCTCAGCCAGGCCACCTCGTGTCACCTGCCCATGTCTCTCCACTCCGTCACTGTCATGACCCCTGCTCACAAAGCCCGTCTTGGCTTCCAGAGGCAGCGCTGTGTGGTTAACAGCCCGGGATCTGGAACTGGCTTTGATTCCTCGCCCTGACGTGGCTTATTATGTAATAGGGAAAAGCTACTTAGCCGCTCTGTGGCTCAGTGTGCTTACCTCTGATTGGCCCCTCTGTAGTTCAGTATGCTTGCCTCTGATTGGCCCCTCTGTGGCTCAGAGTGCTCACTTCTGATTGGCCCCTGTGTGGCTCAGGGTGCTCACCTCTGATTGGCCCATCTGTGACTCAGGGTGCTCACCTCTGATTGGCCCCTCTGTAGTTCAGTATGCTCACCTCTGATCGGCCCCTCTGTGGCTCAGTGTGCTCATCTCCAATTGGCCCATCTATGGTTCAGTGTGCTCACTTCTGATTGGTCCCTCTGTGGCTCAGGGTGCTCACCTCTGATTGGCCCCTCTGTAGTTCAGCAAGCTCGCCTCTGATTGGCCCCTCTGTGGCTCAGAGTGCTCACCTCTGATTGGCCCCTCTGTGGCTCAGGGTACTCACCTCTGATTGGCCCCTCTGTGGCTCAGGGTGCTCACCTCTGAAGTGGGGATAAGAACGGCTGCTCCTTGCAGGCTCACTGCAAACATCAGGACGAGAGGCAGGCAGCAGTGGAGCCCTCCGAGGACTCCCCATCAGCGTCCCACTGTCCCCTTTCTGGCTATTTCCCCTCTCACGGCTTTTCCTTTTTCCCCTCATCCTCTCTTCCCCCTCCACGTCCACATCCAGTGATGTCATCTTCTTTCTTCTCTTCCTTCTTGGTGGCCGCTGTGAGCTGTGATAGGAGAATGAGGTGCCCATCCCTCAAAATGTCAAGAATGCAAACCAGGGGACAGATTTCTATTTACAAGATTAACCTAATGAAACTTGGGCATAGCAGAAATATTCCATGGAAATGCTTTCTGGTCATGTTGATGAATGAGCAGTGGAAGATGCTTTTGAAATTAGAATTTCATCCAGCTAGTCCATATGTGGGTCACCACTGTCTCTCCTTGCTCTGTTAGGAGTTTACAGTGAGGCATGGTTTAGTATGTGCCAGGACAGCTCCCTTAGCATAGATGCTAATGTCTCCAGTCCAGGACTTACAGTCCTGTTTATGAAGATTCCGGGTCACATCTTATTTGCAAGAAGTCTGAAGAGGGGATTTACATCCACCTCCTTGAACGTGGCCCTGGGCTGCAGACTTCCCCGTGTTTTACTGCTGACTTTTCAGTCTCCCCCTGCAGACCGGCTGCCAGATGGCAAGACTATATCTTATGAATCTTCATATCCCCAGAACCAAGCCTAGTGCTGGCATGAGCCCAGCCAATATCCAACCACTGTGCTGCGCCACCCTGGTGTGCTGCAAGAAGATCTTAGGTATGCTGAGAAAAATTTTCAAAGATCATAAATTGAATTATTTTTGAAAAAAGTTCAAAGCACAGTAAGTATATTCTCTTTTTATTCTATTTTTTTGATCAACATAATTTAAGTGTGCCACGGAAGTTCAACTATAGGTTCAAGTTTTCCATGAGATTAAAAAAATAATAAGGTTAAAAAACACTGCGCTAAACACACCATCAGTGCTTGTTTAATAAATTAATTTAGAGGTGAAGACTTTGTTCCTGGAAACATTTCAGCAGTCCCCAGGGACAGACGAAGATGAGCGTTTTTCTTTCTGATGAGGAACCACTGACATGATGTGTGTTGTGATCAATGGTACACATGTTGGTGGCACCTAAGCTGCTACTCAGGGAGGTCCTGCTGGAAAGGGACGCTGGCACTCACTGTCATATGTAACGGTAATCCATTTTGCCTCCCAAGACATACCATTGTGGAGAAATTGAGGCAGTGCAACAATCTCATACCTTCCTCCGGGCAAACTTTCCTTTCTGCTGGTAGAAAGCCAGCTCCCTGCTGACCCAGGAATGAAAGAACACAGTGCAGAGGGGTGAGAGGCAGATTGCCTGGGTTCCAACTCTGCCCAACTCTACCAATTACTAACTGTAACCTGGAGGAAGATATTTGACCTCTCTGTGTCTCACAACATCACCTCCCACAAAGGAGTGGTGAGAGATGGGACTTGAATAATAGTATATGATTACAGCAGGAAGAACATGGCTGGCTTGGGATGTGCTGTGTCTGTGTTTGTTTGGTAACTGTATTACCCAGGTGTGATGTTGGATGGAAGTCCCATAGGACGAGAATAAGGGAAGATTCCAAGAGCCAAAAACAGCTAATGAAGAATGTTCCTGTACCTCTGGCCACTGTGGGTTAGGCCTTGCTGGGAGCAGTAATTATCGTAATTAAAAGCAAGTTTCAGCATCTCAGAGACTCAGGTAGGATGGAGCCACTTGTCATAGGTTTAGCCTTGTGAGAAAGCGATGCCGTAATAGGCCATAAAATTGCTCTAACCTCCCTCCCTAAGCTGTCACATGCTACAGGATTGATGCCTCCCTGGCACCTGCTGTTGCTAGTAATCTGGGCACAATTTCAGCAGCACCTCTCCACTGCTGCATCCATGCCAGAAACAGCTCAAGGGACTCATAAAGAGACATAAATGCTAGGGCCACACAAGTGGGACTGACACCATGACAGGGGAACGGGGTGCAGGGGACGGAGGGACACAGGGAGGTGAGAGGGATGGAAGGGAAGAAGCCAGTGTGTCTGGAGAGTGCCAATCTCGTTTGAATATCCTTTTGACCCCGGGAAAAGAAATGACAGTGGAAAGCTTGTTAATAGCAACAGGACACAAAGCCAAAGCTTTCTCGTCTCCACTTTCTACAGGACCCAGGTGACACTGTGACCTGATTTGTGTTCTCTGGGCAGCCTGGCATTTGCCCTACAGGTCTCTGCATTTTCTCTCCAACCTTTTAAGGCATAATAACTGCCCGTGCCTTTCTGAAGCATGTGTTGGAGACAAAGAACACAGGAAAATGTCATTTCCTGTAAAGGCCAGAAAGGGTGTTGTGACCAGCGAAGTGCTAAAATGACATTTGCACTTAGGTGACAAACAAGCCCATTCCATTCCAGGTAAAGGCCAGGGCTTTTTCCAAGAACAGGAAAGTAAAGGCTGCCCCCCTCAGGGAACTCTGGGGAGGGCCACTGCTGCTCCGGAAGGTGACAAGCCACACTCGGAGGCCAGATCAGGGACGGGAAGCCATATTGGCTGGCAGGTGGATCTTGTCTTTGACCTTAGGCACCAAAGAAGCAGCACACTGGGACGAGCCTTGTCTTTGCTGGGCCAGCCTTCTCACAGAAGCAAGGCTTTTGAAAGATAGGATTTCAAACAAATCAGAATCTTAATAAACAAGGTTTCCAACACTATAAGAATCTGGGAATAGGTGAATAAAGCAGATGCAAGCTCCAGCGGAGTGCATGTGTTTCAGAACTAGGTGGAGAAGCAGCCTTTCTGCACACAGCCAAAGAAGAAAAAGCACGGAAGTGGCAAGTGAGAGCCACAAGGATGGTCCCAGGGCCATTGCAAGTTCAGCTGCCTGAAATCGGGCGAGGGGCTCTCCCGCTGGTGGACTCAGTTTTTTCATCCGTAAAATGAGGCGCCTGGGCTAAAGGATGCCTGAGACTCCTTCCAGCCGAGATGTGCTGTGATCCATGACCTTGACTGTGTGCTCTCAGCAGCGGCATAAGTGCTGTGAAGAAATAAATGGAGCATAGGGAAGGGTGAAATAAAATAAGAATGTCACACCAGCCCATCCGTTTTCTACAACCCGTGGGTGCAGCCCAGGGAGGGTCCTGGGAGTTAGGGGAAAAGGGTCTCCCATCCTGTTCCACATTCCTAATTGCTGAAGTGATTCTGTCTTAATCCAACGCACTGAAATCATGTTATCTTTTTTCATTTTCTTAATTAACAAACACCAGAAAAAGGGCAGTGCCTGTGGCTCAAAGGAGTACGGCGCTGGCCCCATATGCCGGAGGTGGCGGGTTCAAACCCAACCCCAGCCAAAAACTGGAAAAAAAAAACAAATACCAGAAATGTGATTATTAAAAAAGAAGATGAGGCTCGGTGCCCATAGCACAGTGGTTATGGTGCCAGCCACATACGTCGAGGCTGGCAGGTTCAAACCCGGCTCAGGCTAGCTAAACCATAATGACAACTAAAACAAAAAAATAGCCGGGCGTTTTGGCAGGCACCTGTAGTCCCAGCTACTTGGGAGGCTGAGGCAAAAGAATCACGTAAGCGCCAGGGTTTGAGGTTGCTGTGAGCTGTGACACCACGGCACTCTACCACGGGTGACATAGTGAGACTCTGTCTCAAAAAAAAAAAAAGAAAAAGAAAAAGAAAGTTTTGATTTTTGATTTTTTAAAAAAATTCTAAACTAGTAGGGTTGAGAATCTTTAGAGTTCAAAGATTAATGCCAAAATTCCTTAGCAATATAGCTGTTGAATGAAAGCTTCTTTCTCTTTCTCTCTATTTCTCTCTCTCTCTCTCTCTCTCTCACACACACACACACACACACACACACACACACACACACCCTCAACTCTATCTGAAATTCAATAATAAAACCAATAAGCAATGAAATACAGAACAAAAGACCCGGACAATGAGCAGCTGTGGCAAGACAGCTGACTCTTGGGGACATTTCTAATTGGTGAGGAGGAAAATTCACAGCCACTACTCAGGCTCCATTAGCTCAGGAGCTACTAAAGTCTGATTCCGAAGCGGTCGTGGCGAAATCTCTTTCGTTGCCTGAACACCACACAATGAATGCCCTTCTCTGCCTCACACACACCTCTAATGTGTGTGAAGTGTGTGCTTTTTTAAAAAGTTCTCTCGCTTTAATCTTCCAGTCCATAATAGGGTCAACCCCAAAGCTATGTTCCTGGCTTTTGTGCTAAGGAGTTGTCAGGAGAAAGAAGCACAGCTCCTCACTGGTTGTATTTTAAGAAAAGATCTAGGCAGCAATCCTGACTCTGGGGCAATTAAAACACTGGGATGGGTGATTCTCAGGAGTCAGTTCTCCCTTTGTGTGAAACCACCACTCTCCTGCCCCCAGAGAGGCAGGACGGTGCCTGGGAAAGTTTCCTGAAGCAAGGGGCTCCCCAGACCCGGCTCTGCCACTGTCTTCTGTTGCTTCCCTGCATACACCGGACAGCAGGACAGGGATGGTGCTGCCCAGCCCCCGAGGCTGTCACAAAGCCTCGCAGGGCACCCCTCACCACTGTTGGTGTCTGCTAATTCTCCCCTTTACCCTCTCTCGGACGCCCCAGAGAAAACACTGGATGTTAGAGTTGCTGTTCTAACCACACCAGTTCTAGACCTAACCAAATAATGGGGTGCTTAGTAAGAGAGTCCCTCCTCACAGAGTCTATGACACTCTGCCCCCCAAAATTAAGCTCGACCCCAGGCTGTATTAAAAATTTCACAGTGTACCAATGATCTCCTTATGTGATTCGACAGCCAGTGCTGATGCTCTTTCTGTTAGGAAGAAAAAAAAAAGATAAAACAGGGTGGCGCCTGTGGCTCAAGGAGTAGGGCGCCAGCCCCATATACCGGGGGTGGTGGGTTCAAGCCCAGCCCCGGCCAAAAACTGCAAAAAAAAAGATAAAATATGGAAGGACAGTAGGTCAGGAGAGCTGGTGTTTGGGGGTGCAGAGGTGGTGTCGGGGACAAGGGAGAGCCAGCCAGCACTCAGAGGTGGGCCGTGACAACTCACAAGGCCTGCAGGTCCCAGAGGGGCAGGCAGCAGATTCAACAGACATGTCTGGCTCAAGTTCATTAGCATGATGCTCGTGCAGCCTGAAAGGGCGTGTGTCTCTCAGTCCACCTGCCAATGCTGCTTGGTGAAGGATCTGTTCAGTTATTGGCCATTTTTCCCTTGGGTTGTTGGGGTTCTTTCCTCACTGAGTTTTGAGAGCACCTTTCGTATACTCTAGACGGAAGTCCTTGGTCATATACATAATTTGCAAATACCTTTTCCCAATATTTTAATTTTCTTCACAGTATCTTTGAAAGGGCTGCAGTGCCTAAGTTTCCGGAACTCTAATTAACCAATTTTTCTTTGTTTATGACCACGTGTTTTGTGTCCTATCTAAGCATCCGTTGTTTAACCCACCATCGCACAGATGTTCTCCTGTGCTTTCTCCATAAATGTGTATAGTTTTACATGTTACACCTTGCTCTATACACCGCTTTGAGTTCATTTTTTTGTATATGGTTTAGGTATTGGTCAGGGTTCATTTTTCTTTAGTATCAATGCCCAATTGTCTCCGTGCCACTTGTAAATGCTGTCCTTTCTCCCGTGAATCATTGTGATACATTTGTAGGATGCTGGGAGCCCACCTGTCTGTAGGATCTCTCCAGACTCTCTCTCATTCCATTCACCAATGCCACAGAAGGCTCCCCTCCCCAAAGAAACTATGATATAAATAAGCACGTGAAAATATGCCCAATGTCATTTCTCATTAGCAAAACACAAATTAGCGCCTGTAGTCCCAGCTACTCGGGAGGCTGAGACAAGAGAATCACCTGAGCCCAGGAGCTGGAGGTTGATGTGAGCAGTGAAACCATGGCACTCTACTGAAGGCGATAAAGTGAGACTCTGTCTCTACAAAAAAAAAAAAAAACACAAATCAAATCTATAATGAGATGCCATTACACACCTATTAGAAGAGATCAAATTTTGAAATGTTGAAAATTCAAAGTGGTGGAGAGAATGTGGGACACTGGACTCTCATGCATTGCTAATAGAAGTGCAAAACGGTGCAGCCACCTTCAAAGAGTTTGACCATTTTTTAGGGTGGTTTGTGTGTTTTTTGTTTGGTTTTCAGGGGAGGGGCTGTTGTTTTGTTTTGTCGAGGCAGAGTCTCTCTCTGTTGCCTGGGCTAGCCTACAGGAGCATCCTCATAGCTCACTGCATCTTCAGACTCCCAAGCTCAAACAATTCTCTGGCCTCAGCCTGCCAAGTAGCTGGGACTACATGTGCCCACTGCTTCACTCAGATTATGTTTCTATTTTTCGTAGAGATGCGGACTCATTATATTGTTAGGATTGGTCTCCAACTCCTGGCCTCAAGCGATCCTCCCACCGAGGCCTCCCCAGATGCTGGGATTATAGGCATGAGCCCCCATGCCCAACCTGGAAATTTCATACCAAGTTAATAAAGGATACACTTCTCTGTATAACCCACTTCTAGACACACATGCACACACAAAAATATCTGGGTGGAATTTTAGAGCAGCTTTAATCCTAAGTATAAGATTATAGTTTCCAGATACTGGAAACAACCCAAATGTTCGTCAAATGGCAAGTGGATAAACAAACTCAGTGTAAAACTATGCAGCAATAAAAAGGAACAAGGCTCGGCACCTGTGGCTCAACAGGCTAAGGCGCCAGCCACGTACACCTGAGCTGGTGGGTTTGAATCCAGCCCGGGCCCACCAAATAATGATGGCTGCAACCAAAAAATGGCCAGGCATTGTGGTGGGCACCTGTAGTCCCAGCTACTTGGGAGGCGGAGGCAGGAGACTCACTTGAGCCCAGGAATTGGAGGTTGCTGTGAGCTGTGAGGCCACAGCACTCTATCCAGGGTGACAGCTTGAGGCTCTGTCTCAAAAAAAAAAAAAAAA
>CAUYRH010119390.1:0-32419 GCA_963574655.1 Perodicticus potto
TAACTTGGTGCCTCCATTCTCTTATTTATAAGATGGAAATAATAGTTTCTACTCTATACAACTATTAAAATCATTACATAAGACGATGATGCTGAAATTGGAAGAGTAATTTCCACACGACCACGGCCCAGCCAGTCTGGAAGAAGACGACCCCTCGGCAGAGACTATTATTTACCCACATCCTTCTAGGCTGTTCCCCAACCTTCCACACTGTGAGTTGTGGCCGGGTTACCAAGTTCTTGCCAATATAGCATGAGCAGAAGTGAGGTGTGCTGCTTGTAGGCTTGGGTTTTGACACATCTGATATGCTTTCTCTGTGTTCTCACTGCTTTTCCTGCTATACATAGATATAGCCTTATAAATTATATGGCATTTAGGGAAAAAAATGTTTCTCTTTCTACTTACAAACTTATGAGATATTACAGTCTTTAAGAACCAGTATTTTCTCTTTGTGTGTGTGTGTGTGTGTGTGTGTGTGAGGGGGGCAGACAAGAATACTTATATGTCTCTGAGTGTGTCTAAAAGAAAGATATAGACAGACAGACAGAAAAACAAACAGCCTGAGATAGAGAGAGAGGGAAGGAAAGAGGGAGGCAGACAGAAGAGAGACAGGCATTAGACCTAAAAGTCACACTCTAGATAACCGGAGGGGAGGGGAATAGAGAAGGATCTAGAACTTATTCTGATGGGGAAACCTCAAAAGACACTGGACTTGGCATGCACACACACACGTGTTGGGGAAACCTCAAAAGACATTCGATTTGGCACACACACGTTCTGTCTGCCCTTCAGAACTTGGCACGTGGGCACTCCTCGGGGACACTCAACCTCACCCCACAGATGTCCACACTGTTCTCTGGGACTTGGAGTGATGAAGATTCACCACTGGCAGCCCTAAGGCAGCCCCCCCTGAATATCTGAATTGCAGGGAAATGATTAAGGATCCTGGAATAGACCCTGTGGGCAGAGGGTGAATCTGCAAGTAAGTAGAGATAGGAGAAAAACAAGAGAAATTAGAGGTATCAGCTGCCCTGTCCAGTACGGTAGTCACTACCCAAGTGTACCACTGATGACTTGAAATGTGGCTAGTCTAAATTAAGATGCGCTGTGCGTGTAAAATATACATCCATTTTAAAGAGTGCAAAGAAATAATTTAAGATATTTCATTAATAGTGTTAATATGAATTACATGTTAAATTCATGATATTTTGACATATTGGGTGAAATATGTTTTATTAAAATTAATTCACCTGTTTAATTTTTCTTTTTTTAATGTGGCTACTAAAATATTTAAAATTACATTTGTGAGACCGGGCACAATGGCCCACGCCTATAATCCTAGCACTCTGGGAGGCAGAGGTGGGTAGATCCTTTGAACTCAGGACTTCGAGACCAGCTTGAGCAAGAGCAAGACCACATCTCTACCAGAAAAAAAAAAAGAACCCAGAAAAATTAGTTGGGCACTGGCTGGGCACCCGTAGCTCAGTGGTTAGAGCGCCAGCCCCGTGCACTGGGGCTGGTGAGTTCGAATCCAGCCAGGCCCTGCTAAATCCAAAAAAAAAAAAAAAATTAGCTTGGCATGATGACGCATGCCAGTAGTCCCAGCTGCTTGGGAGGCTGAGGCAGGAGGATCTCTTAAGCCTAAGAGTCTGAGGTTGCTGTGAGTTATGATGCTATGGAGCTCTACCCAGGGCAACAGAGTGAGACTCTGTCTCAGCAAATAATAATAAAATAAAATTACATCATATCTGTAGCTTATGTTACATTTCTGTTGGACAGTGTAGGTCTAGACCAGGGGCCAGCACAATATAAACCACAGGCCAAACCCAGTCCAATGCCTGCTTTTGTAAATAAAATCTTATTGAAATACAACCACGCCCATTTGTTTGCACATTGTCTGTGGCTTTGTTCGCTACAATGGCAGAGTTGGCACAAAAAGGCATTGCAGATGCAAAGCCCGAGCTATTTACTCGATGGTCCTTCACAGAATAAGTTTGCCAGCCTCTGATCCAGACAATGAGAAAAGTTATATTTAGCATATACTTTAAAATGGTTTTCCATCAAATCCTATAATTCCTTTTGGTAACACTCACTTTAGGTAAAGCCTGAAATAACCATGTAGGCTTCAATGGGAGGTAGGGGAAAATGAAGTCAAGACAATAGAAAATGCAAGATCTCAGCATGCCCCCCTCCATTCCTCTGCAGGCATTTGTATAAGAGGCAGCTGCTTCCTGTCAAGTAATTGGGTGGAGACCTATATCAAAGCCTGTGAGTGAGTGTGTGTGTGTGTGTCTGTGTGTCTGTGTGTCTGTGTGAAGGTGGGGAGAGTCTGATTTGAACTGGAAAAGGCAGGAAGAGACTCATGCTGATCAGAAGATGAAAGAGAAAACCTCTCAATGCAAACTTTCTATTCCTTGTACAATAATACAGGGCCTCAGGGAGGCTAGGAATTAGAGGAGGATTCAGTCTTTCCTAAAAGGTTACACGGCACCCAAAGGACAGATGGTATCCTGGATAAGAGGTGGAGAAATGTGAGGATATAATCCTGACTCCGCCACTGACTGGTGACCCTACTCAAGATTTCAAAGCTGAAATGAAATCAGGGAAGTGGCTTCAACAGTGCCTGGCACATACCAAGAGCTCAGAAACTGTTTTCTTTCATGAATAAGGTAAATTTAGAGAAAAAGAAGTAGAAAAAGTCTTAATTATTTTTTTATTTTTTTGAGACAGAGTCTCACTCTGTCACTCTAAGTGGAGTGCCGTGGTGTCACAGCTCATAGCAATGTCAAACTCTTGGGCTCAAGTGATCCTCCTGCCTCAGCCTCCCAAGTAACTGGGACTACAGGTTCCCACCTTGATGCCCAGCTAGTTTTTCTATTTTTAATAGAGATGGGGTCTTGCTCTTGTTCAGGCTGGTCTTAAACTCCTGAACTCATGTGATTCTTCCATCTCAGCCTCCCAGAGTGCTAGGATTATAGGCCTGAGTCTTAATTTTTTTAAATAATAGGAGTTTCAGCTGAGTGCCTGTAGCTCAGTGGCTAGGGCACCAGCTACATACACTGGAGCTGACAGGTTTGAACCCAGCCTGGGCCTGCCAAACAACAATGACAACTACAACCAAGAAATAACCAGGCATTGTGGCGGGCGCCTGTAGTCCCAGCTACTCAGGAGGCTGAGGCAAGAGAATCCCCTAAGCCCAGGAGTTGGAGGTTGCTGTGAGCTGTGTGATGCCATGGCACTCTACCGAGGGCGATAAAGTGAGACTCAGTCTCTACAAAAAAAAAAAAAAAAAAGAAAGAAAGAAAAGTAAAGAAACAGAATTTATTTTTATTCCTAAATCTTGCCTGACAATAAATTAAATGGGGCTGTATAATAATAATAAATGGTTCCTTTGCTCTTGGCAGAAGCTCTGGGTCCTGTCTTCCTGTCCCCCTGCCTGCACACCTGCGTCTGCAGAAGAAATGACATCATAAGGAGAGGCCTTACATGAAAAGGACATGTTATTTCTTTTTTTATTTTTATTTTTTTGTAGAGACAGAGTCTCACTTTATCACCCTTGGTAGAGTGCTGTGCATCACAGCTCACAGCAACCTCCAACTCCTGGGCTTAGGCAATTCTCTTGCCTCAGCCTCCCAAGTAGCTGGGACTACAGGTGCCCGCCACAACGCCCAGCTATTTTTTGTTGTTGTTGCAGTTTGGCTGGGGCTGGGCTTGAACCCGCCACCCTCAGCATATGGGACCGGCGCCCTACTCACTGAGCCACAGGTGCCGCCCGGAAATGTTCCTTTAGATTTGCCGAACGAGTCCAACTTTTTGTGAAATTCTCCTCCTCTACCAGTTTACTGTGGGAGACTATCCCATTTCTGATGAATCTGAGATGTATCGCCCCATTAAAATTATTCTAATAATTTTAGAGTTGGGCAATATAAAAGACTGCAGACAGTGACTATGACAGTACATCTAAGGACAAGGGAAGAAGGAAACCCAGATATTTATTTTCTTGTGTGTGTTTTAGGGGGTTTTGGTGGTGGTTTTCCTGCTATTGGAACTGGATATGGTTCAGAGCTCTCTTCTCGGAGGTTACTGCTAGTGTTTGTGTACGTGGGGGGGTATGTATGTGCATATGTGGGTGTATGTGCAAATGAGGGGTATACCGTGCCTGTGTCTGTGAGCCACTGCAGCTCCTAACACTGTGGACTAGCACGGGTAGTTTGTTTCAACTTTTTTTCTAGGTATAAAATGCAGAGTCTTTGTCCTCTAACAATGATAAAGTCCTTGTCTTTATCATAGTTAGAACAAAGTCAGACCTCCCGATAGGCTTCCTTTGGTGCCCAGCTCTGATTTTCTCTGTTTCTCTACCACAGTACATAAAAAATATTGCTCCAGAAACACATCAAGTTCCCACTGTGTATGAATTTCTAATTTCCAAGGGCCCAGTGGGAAAAGTTCTCCTAGACTCTTCTGAGATTCAGAACCACAAAATTAATGATGACTAAGCAAGGTCTGCATCCAACAGCTGCGCTCATGCAGCCCCTCATCTGACAATATTCTTTCCATCCAGACTTCTCGATCCTCTGTCCTTCTCTTGCATTCTCCAGAAAAAGATTAAGTGAGGATAGACCTCTCTACAAGCTCTGGAAAAATCTCCTGGGCTCCAGAGAGAGTGAGTGTATTGCCCGGATAGCACAGCTTCTACATGGTGTAGGTAGGATGCAAATCTAGATCTTTTTGACTGAAAGCTTAAGCAATTAAACACCGAAGTAGACGCATCTTGGTTCACCGCTATCAGTGTACCCGGGCCCTATACTCTGTTATCTGCAAAATAATTCTCATTGGTTCAATATAATAGAAACGTTTAGGGAGAGTCCGTAAACTATTGGAATAGCATTTGGTTGTCCTGCGAAGCCACAGGTACGGTTATTTCTGTGACTTGGTGTCTTGAGTTTAGTTAAAGAGAAGCTGCTTTCACGTTCACGTGCTCTTTATCATAGTTAGAACAGAGTCATACGCCCCCCCCGCCCCCCCGACATGCTTCCTTTGGGCCTTCACTGCCTGGAAACTTTGCCAAATTCATTGCTCGGCTATCACAATCTATCTTAGATGGCTGCTGATAACATTTGTATTCTCAACATGGAATTGTTGGATTTATAAGGGAAAAGCATACAGAATGTGGTGGTGAACATGACTGACCCTACCTCAGGCAGCCCAGTCTCACAGGGGAGAGAGGTTACGTCAATAACAACACGAATAATTAATCAAAACGTGAAGAGAGCCGCAAACGGCATACAAATGATGGCATAAACTGGGCAGGCAGTAGGCATAGTTTAATGAGTTAATTAAAAAGAAGAACCTCTCATAGCAAATTTATGATTTATTCAGCCGTTCTATTATGCACTTATATTTCATTGTATATATTTTTTATAGTAAGTACATTTGAAAAAACATAAAAATAAATAAGAGGCATACACATCTCTTTTACTTATCAAGGAGTACCAAATAAGTTTTCTTGTACTAACTTTTTTCTTTCAGTAGAAGTCCAATTTTTAAAATTCCTCTGTAAAGCACATAAAGCCGTTTTGCTTTTTGGGGGTTTTGGGGGGTTTTTTTGAGACAAAGTCTCACTTTGTCACCTTGGGTAGAGTGCTGGCCTTGGCGTCATGATAGCGCACAGCACCTCAAACTCAATCCTCTTGCCTCAGCTTCCCAAGTGGCTGGAACTATGGGCATGTGCCACCACTCCTGGCTAGTTTTTGTGTTTTTAGTAGAGACAGAGCCTCACTCTTGCTCAAGGTGGTTTCAAACTCCTCAGCTCAAGAGATCGTCCCTAGGCTTCTTAGAGTGCTCCACGGAGTCTGGCCTAAAGCAGTTTTAAGTCAATAAAAATGGAAATGGACTTGAATGATGTCATTGCCCTTGGCATATGCATTATTAATTTAGAAAAGACAAAGACTAAAAGAGTCAGCCTGCTGTTTAGAAGTTCAGATTGACAAGCAAAGATCATGCCTTTGGGAAATAATTAATTCTTACATCAGAAAGTTATATCCAAAAGATGACTAAGGAAAACGAACCTTTCCTGCCTTTGAAAGCTTTAGTCTGTTGTTAAAAACAGAAATAGGGCGGCGCCTGTGGCTCAGCGAGTAGGGCGCCAGCCCCATATACCAAGGGCTGCGGGTTCAAACCTGGCCCCGGCAGGCACCTGTAGTCCCAGCTACTTGGGAGGCTGAGGCAAGAGAATCGCCTAAGCCCAAGAGCTGGAGGTTGCTGTGAGCTGTGACTCCACAGCACTCTACTGAGGGTAATAGAGTGAGACTCTGTCTCCACAAAAAACAGAAAACGAAAACAGAAATAAAGCTGGTTGCAGTGGCTCATGCCTGTAGACCCAGCTACTTTGGAGTTTGAGGCAGGAGGATCACTCAAGCCCAGGAGTTCGAGGCTGCAGTGAGCTATGATTGTGCCACTGTTCTCCAGCCTTGGTGACAGAGTGAAACCCCTAGCTCTAAAAAACAATAGAGATTTTAAAAGATATTATCAGGGGCTAAGAATTTGTAGAAATTAATTTTAAGACTTTCTTTTCTGCTTGGAGCTCCCCTGAAAAGGGCTAAATGTAAATTAATTTTCATATGCGTCAGTCAGTAATCAAGATACAGATGTTAGCATATTAACAACACAAAATGACTAAAAAACTCCCAATTCTTTCACGACATAGTCCCTGCCTTCAAATTCTATAGAATTTAAAAGAAGTTAAGCATGTTGATTTATCTTCGCTGGTACTTTCCCCTTGTGCTTCTGTGTTCAGAAGTGGCTCTGAGGGGCAAACACCAGGGACTGACTCTTCCCAGGGCCAACCTGTCCACCCAGTAGGCAGGAACCCATTCTGCCCTTCTCTACCAGATCCACCTGCCTGAACGCTACCAGAAACACACTTGATTGATGTAGTATCCTCTTTGACAATAAAAGTATCTCTAGAAAGTTTCTTCCTAGCACTTGAGATTAGCTACACGAAGCAATGGGAGTTTTGGTGCGTAGGGTTTGGAGAATAAGGAATTTGGGTCATGGAGCACCTTGGTGGGTAGGGCCAGCCAGGGTGAGGGCCAGAGAGGGAGCCCAGGTCTGCACGGCGCCCTGGCAATTTGGGGATAGATGCTAAACTGTTGAGAAGGGGTATGGAAGAAAGATGAGAGCGCAAGCCGAAATATAGACAGGGTGGACATAAAGTTTGTGCGCAATTTAAATTAGTTTAACATAGCAAATTGCACATGAACTTTACGACATCCTGTATTTAATTTTTTTTTTTTTTTTTTTTGAGACAGAGTCTCACTATGTTGCCCTCGGTAGAGTGCTGTGGCGTCACAGCTCACAGCAACCTCCAACTCTTGGGCTTAACTGATTCTCTTGCTTCAGCCTCCTGAGTAGCTGGAACTACAGGCTCCGGCCACAACGCCCAGCTATTTTTTTGTTGCATTTGTTACTGTTGTTTAGCTAGCCTGGGCCGGGTTTGAACCCACCACCCTCAGTGTATGTGGCTGGGGTAGGAACCACTGTGCTATGGGTGCCGAGCCAATATGTTTAAACAGTTGTTTTATGTAAAGCATTTATATTTGTACCTTTCCGTCAAATAAATATTCACGAAACCATTGGTCCCAGGGCTAGTAAGTTGCTACAACAGGGAAAGGTCTAATCTTTCTCCTCCTCCTTTTCTTATCATGTGGGCTGCTGTTTCCAAGGCTCACAGATAAGACTTTCACAATTGTGCTGTAGTTTAGTGCCTTGGTAAATATAAAGGCTTTAAAGAGTTGGCTCTGAAACCCAAATAATAACCATTTTATTGTTTTTTTTTTTTTTTTTTTTTGTAGAGACAGAGTCTCACTTTATTGCCCTCAGTAGAGTGCCATGGCGTCACACAGCTCACAGCAACCTCCAACTCCTGGGCCTAGGCAATTCCCTTGCCTCATCCTCCCGAGTAGCTGGGACTACAGGCGCCCACCACAACGCCTGGCTATTTTCTGTTGTAGTTTGGCCGGGGCTGGGTTTGAACCTGCCACCCTCAGTATAGGGGGCCGGCACCCTACCCACTGAGCCACAGGCACTGCCCCCAGTTTATTGTTTTGAGGGAAAAGTGTATGGTGGCTCCCAACAAACCTTTGTTTAAACAAAAATATGTTTGGTATTCCAAACATGTAATGTATACTTTGGGAATGGGTCCCATTTACAGGTTGAATGCTCTCTATGTGTGGAAGGCATTTTTGTTTAGCTCCTCAGAATTGAAGAAGAAAGCTTTATGAGCACTTGGAAGTGGCAACTGTGCTGAGGTTTGTGATTTTACCCGAATTAATTGTACGGTAAAGTCTCCACGGTTGACCACCTCCCTACACTGACCACCTCTTTAAGTTGGCCTAATTTTCACAGGCCAGACTGCACCCCATGTGCAGATCAGCACAGAGGCCTAGCTCCTTACGTTGACCACCTCTGTGTGGTGACCAGTTTGGTACAATCCCTTAGGTGGGCAGCTTATAAACTTTTATAAAATTTCTACTGTATTTTCTATTGAACACCTCTACTGTGGACAGGCTGGAGAAAGATACACCTTATTGAAAAGCTGAGTCTGGCAGCCTTTTATAAGTAGCATTGGAGGCCTGGAGTTAAAACTGAGGACCAAGACTCAGAGGCTTGAATAACTACATTTCTCTATGCACCTTTGTCTAAAAGGTGCCCATCGTTTTTATTGCTGCGCTCCTCAGGGAGCAGAGAAGAATGGGGCTTAACAGCAGAGAGCCGGGTGAGCAACAAGTCTAGATCCCAGACTGTAAAAAGACCTAACACTTTTTTTTTGAGACAGAGTCTCACTATGTTGCCCTGAGAGCTATGGTGTCACAGCTCACAGCAACCTCAAACTCTTCGGCTTAAGTGATTCTCTTGCCTCAGCCTCCCAGGTAGCTGGGAGTACAAGCTCCCTCCCACTCCTGCCTGGCTATTTTTTGGTTGTAGTTGTCGTTGTTGTTTGGTAGGCCTAGGCTGGATTCGAACCCGCCAACTCTCAACCTAGTCACTGAGCTACGGCCCCAAGCCAACACTTCTTTATGATCCACCTATCTTGGGTAGAAAACAGGTGGTATCATTAAGCCTCGCAGTGATTAATAGATTGAGAGTGATGCTTCAGGTACAAATCACCACAGACCCCCAGAGAGCCAGGGACAACTGAAAATCTCCTATGGAGGATGGACTCTTGGCTTTGTAGTCTGTCACTGAGTCAGGGTCACGGAAACGTGGTCGGGGTAAACAGAGGTAAAACAGAGGTAAAGTCGGTCAGATCTAAGAAGCATTCCAAAACCCCAGTAAATAATCACTGATTCATTACACTGGAAGAGTCAGATGCTTGGGAATGTTGACCAGTGAGTGCTTTATAATCTAAAATAAAGTGAGAGAAATGTGTTACAAAGACACTAAAGGCAAAATTGTTAGAAACAAAAGACCAGTTCTTTTCTATTTTCAAAATAGCTAAAACTCTTCCATTATAGGACTCTGAGTTCATAAGACAAAGAACTTCCCAGCCATTATTTTCAAAGCCTGGTGTGAATTAGTCACTGCTTTTCTCCTAAGGTCAATAAATAGCTCCTCACATCATACCTAAGGAGCTTCCATATTAAAATATCTCCTTTGCTATTTGAACATTGTCTACAAAAACATCTTCTTGACAGTCTCTCTTCCTGAGGGAGACAGGCCAGCTGTCCCCACTGCTCTTCTCCTGCACTTGTTCACATTTGGTTTTGGCTCCTGTCTTTGGTTTTCCTCGTTCGCAGCTTCCCTGTTCCTACCTCTCAATGTATTTTTTTAAGAAAAAAAATGCCCTCAAGCTTTTTAAGTTCTGAAAAAATTTTTTTTTCTTTGCAGCTTTTGGCTGGGGCTGGTTTTGAACCCACCACCTCCAGCACATGGGGCTGTTGCCCTACCCCTTTGAGCCACAGGCGCTGCCCTTTTTTTTTTTTTTTTCTGAGACAGAGCCTCGAGCTGTCGCCCCGGGTGCAGCTCACAGCAACCTTTAACTCCTGGGCTTAAGGATTATCTTGCCTCAGCCTCCCAAGTAGCTGGGACTACTGGCGCCCACCACAACACCAGGCTATTTTTTGGTTGTAGTTGTCATTGTTGTTTGGCAGCCCCGGGCTTGATTTGAACCTGCCAGCTCTGGTGTATGTGGCTGGTGCCTTAGCCACTTGAACTACAGGAGCTGAGCCTGAATCTTTTTCTTTCTTTTTTTTTTTTTTTGAGACAGAGTCTCGCTTTGTTGCCCTCAGTAGAGTGCTATGGTGTCACAGCTCACAGCAACCTTCAACTCTTGGACTTAAGCGATCCTCTTGCCTCAGCCTCCCAAGTAGCTGGGAATAAAGGTGCCAGCTACTTTTTGTTGCGGTTGTCATTGTTGTTTAGCTGGCCCAAGCCGGGTTCAAACCCACCAGCCTCAGTGTATGTGGTCGGCGCCGTAACAACTGTGCTACGGGCACTGAGCCAAGTTCTGAAAATTTTTAAGGGTGAAACAACACCCAGGAGCCTTAGACATAGATGATAGATTGTTTGTTTGCGGTGATTAGTCTGTTGGCATCACCCCAAGTAATAACAATGATAAAATGTACTGCTTGCGACTGGCGTTTAATGTTTCTCTTTTCCAATCTCCTGAAGAATCCCTCCCTTATGCCTCGCCCGGATTTTGAGCCCTGCTCCTCCTAGAAGTAGGATCTTTTTCTCTTCCCTCCCTGATTCTGCTTTTACTTGCAAAAAAAATCATTTTTAAAAAGTCTAACAAGAGTCCACATAAGAAAAAAAAAAAAAAGAAGAAGTGCTCTATGCCAAGAACAAGAAACTTGGAAACGCACTGTCACGAATCATAGGTTCTAAAGGGGTGCAATCCAGCAACTCTTTAATAGGGGCACCTGCACTTAGAATAGGACCCAGAGACCAACACATCAAACGGAACAGGCCAGATCGAGCGCCCAAAACGTTACCCCCCAAACAGGTTGTCCGTTGGCAAAGCAACACTTAACAATTTACAGTTCGGAAAAAAAAAAAAAAAAACAATTTACAGTCCAAAGAAAATTCACTGCAGCTACAAAAAAAAATGTTTCCTCTCAGATTCTGAGTGGAACCAGAGAGAAATGATGACTCTGTCCACAAAATAAAAGGGCACCACTAAACCAATTGTACTGGTGGCAACTAGTACAAGAAGAATGCATTCCACCTCCACCCAGGTTCCGTGGCACAGTTGAGTCAACTGTAGCAATTGCCTTCTACACTAAAGAGAGGAGAAAGGAATAGATCAATCGTGGCCTGGGCCAGTGTCCTAGCCAGTGGACTCTAAAAATAAGTACCACTGTGGAGAGCTTTAGAAAAGAACATTATCTGCAAAAAAGGATACATTAGCCCTGGGTGTTTTCCCAAAGTCATTACCGAGTGACTAGGGCGATTCCGATGTCTCAGAAGTGAACTATTTGTATTTTGAGTCTTCAGCAGTATTTGAGTTTTAGTGTTTTTTTCTTGGAAGAGAGGGACAGGAAGTATACTGTTTCAGAGTTTCCCAAAGCACGCTGTGTGTGCGGTGAGCAGAAGGGTGGCATTGCTGTCCTGGAGGTGGGAAGGGAGGGCTTGAGGCCAAACTTGGAGACATACGCATAAGCAGACTTCAGTTCTTAGAAGGCAGTGTGGGAAGTGGGAGTTGACCACCAGAGGCAGAAAGGAAGACCACTTAAAAATCACATGGTGGTGGAAATAGCCTCTGGACAGGCTGGAGGACAAGCGTGTTCCCCCCACCCCCCACCGGAGCTGTTTATAGTTACCTTCTGTTTATGACCATTGATCCTAGATTGCCACCTAAGGTGCTCATGAACTTTCCTGTTGAAACAAACATTAAGCTTAAAAAGCAAATTGGCCTAATGTAAAATGCTTATTAATATGGTATTCAGATATGACAAAGGGTCTGAAAGCCAGCCTGTGAATAGTTGGCATTTAGAAGCTGTTGGACTAAAGGAGTGCTGGGTTTGGGGGGTGCTCCATTGGTGCCCCTGGACCCTTGGGCAATTTGCATACGCACTTTCTCTGACCTTCAGGATCTTTGGTTATAAAACATTTGGATGAGAGACACCAATTCCTAAGCCTTAGAGTCCACGGGCAACTGTGATGAGCAAATGACAGGTGTTTGTCAATGTTAGGCTCTCCCCTTCCCTTGGAGATATGTGGGAAAGCAGCAAACTCTCTCTGCTTAGCCTCGACTCGAGTTGATAAATTATATGGGCAGCGATTGTTCAAATTACAAGATAATTTTGTATGCAACTCAATAAAAGCTGTATTTGTAGCCCAATCTATTACATTTGCAAACAGAAGAGGCAGAAGGACGAAGTATCAACACAGCACCACCTTGTCACCACGTAGCACAATCTAGGGTCACGTACCACGGAGTATATACATGTATGTGTGTACAAACACATACACTCAAACATATACACACACCAGGAAGAAGCTTTTAGAGTTTCGGGAGGAAGCTTTTAAAGTCATACAGCAGCCTCAGCCCTTCTCCAACCACCTGCTCTCCCTCCCCACACCCCTGCCCACCCGACCCATCAGGAAACCAGCCCCTCTCAGAACACCCCCAGATATTTCTGGGAGTCCCGATGATGGGTGGGTGGGGTTTGTTAGCTGTGGGCACAGCAGTGCACCTGCCCCTGTGGCCCCCCTCCTCTGTCTCCCACCTGATGCCACTTGCAGAAGCCTCATCAGTGGCTCTCCTGACAGTCTGTAGCGAGAAATCCAAAGTCAGTGTCCGTGTGTGTTCTCCAGCACTTGTCTGGGCATTCCAGGAATGAGGAAGCCAAGTGTGATCTCTGCTGGTCATCGCAGCACCTGAGGATTTCCACCCAGAGGACAGCACAAGTGTCCCCCTCTCTAACTTTGCCACTGGGAATCAAAGAGGTTCTATTTAGGCCAAGTCCCAGAATCTCAAGAAGGGTTAGTTCCATCGTCTAGGCCCTCAGATCTTGCTCAAAATCTCACCAAGTGTCATGGAATCACTTTCATTAGTTTTTTTTTGTTTCCTCTTCTTTTATTCCCAAGGGCTCAAACTCAGATGAGGAAGTTATTAGGCTCTCTTCTTCCTTGTCCTCTTATTAAAAATAAACAGACAAATGTATAAAATCCCCTCCCAAAGAAACCTACACTATGCAGACGTAACTCTCGCCCCATAAGTAGCCTTTTCTTCCTTCTCACCCACAAATCTTCCTACTTGCTGCCAACTTTTTAAGTTTCTGGAAGTCCCCACCCCCTCAAGTATCTCCTTTAGAGGCTGTAAGGTGGTACACACCGAAAGCCACCCTGGGGTAATTTCGCTTTCACTGATTTCAAAATATAAAATTATTTGAGTGAAGATGATTATTTTTCTGCCTTTTACTTTCCTTTCCTATCACAATTTGAAAGTCAAAATTCTGGTAAATTTTATTCTTATAGTAGCCATCAACAATTTGTTTATAAAGGGAATTTCTCCCAATCATGAGACTAGAAAGAAAATAAGAATTTATAACCCAAAGTTACACTTTCTCCTCCATCTAGTTCCAGGGATTACCAATTCTCTAATATTCAAAAGACCATGATTTTAATCATACCTAATTTGGAATTAACCAAATGATCTCAACAAACATTTTTTCTTTCTTTTTTTTTTTTTTTTGAGGCAGAGCCTCAAGCTGTTACCCTGGATAGGGTGCTGTGGCATCACAGCTCACAGCAATCTCCAATTCCTGGGCTCAAGCGAGTCTCTTGCCTCTGCCTCCCGAGTAGCTGGGACTACAGGTGCCCGCCACAACGCCCGGCCATTTTTTGGTTGCAGCCGTCATTGTTGTTTGGTGAGTCCAGGCTGGATTCGAACCCGCCAGCTCAGGTGTATGTGGCTGGTGCCTTAGCCCGCTGAGCCACAGGTGCCGAGCCAACATTTTTTCTTTTAAAAATGATACTTGATGGGTTGCCGGGCGTTGTGGCGGGCACCTGTAGTCCCAGCTACTCGGGAGGCTGAGGCAAGAGAATCGCCTAAGCCCAGGAGTTGGAGGCTGCTGTGAGCTGTGTGACACCACAGCACTCTACTGAGGGCGATAAAGTGTCTCTCTACAAGGCAAGAGAATCGCCTAAGCCCAGGAGCTGGAGGTTGCTGTGAGCTGTGTGACACCACGGCACTCTACTGAGGGCGATAAAGTGTGTCTCTACAAGGCAAGAGAATCGCCTAAGCCCAGGAGCTGGGGGTTGCTGTGAGCTGTGTGACACCACGGCACTCTACTGAGGGCGATAAAGTGTGTCTCTACAAAAAAAAAAAAACAAACGATACTTGATGGGGGCACCCATAGCTCAGTGGTTAGGGCACTGGTCACATGCTCTGGGGCTGGTGGGTTCAAACCCGGCCCCAGGCCTGCTAAACAAACAAACAAACAAAATAGAGCCAGGCATTGTGATGGTTGCCTCTAGACCCAGCGACTAGGGAGACTGAGGCAAGAGAATCACTTGAGCCCAGGAGTTGGAGGTTGCTGTGAGCTGTGATGCCACAGCACCCTATTGAAGGTGACAAAGTGAGACTCTGTCTCAATAAAAAAAAATAATAAAAATATAATACTTGAATTATATATATACTTTTCCATAAAAATAATATTAATGATGAGAGTATACATTCATACAACTTTACTGAGAATAATTCAGCAATATTATCTATGAAAATACAGTAACTTCAGAACTAATTTCTTTTTCTTTTTTTTTAGAGATGGGATCTTGCTATGTTGCCCCAGCTTGGCCTGGAAACTTTTGGTGATCCACCCAACTGATCTACTTACCTCAGCCTTCTGAGCCACTGAGACTACAGAAGTATGCCATTGTGCCCAGCTATCTTTTATTTCTTATTTTTGCTTATTTTGCTTTTTCTGCAATGAGTATATATTGCTTAGATAGCTAAAAATATTGCAAAAATTTTTTAGAAAATACAGAAAGAAAAAAGAAATCTACCCAAAAGCAGTTAAGTGAGATTAAGATATTTGAATTGCCATTTACTATTTTTATATGATGTAATTACAATCATAAAGATACTTAACTTAGGTGATTAGATATGTTATTACAAAGTGTTCCTGAACTTAACAACTCTGTCCTCAGTGCTGCCTAAACTCAGGTTTACTCATTCTGGGAATGGCTTCAACATTCCTTCTTAATCTGTGACTTTGTAACAACTCTATTTCTGAGACTCAAATCAAGGCCATCTCATCCAGAAAACTGGCTTCTAGCTTTCTCTCTACTGAGCCTTGCCCATCTGTCCCTCAGATGATATCCACTGTTTTTAAGAGATGGGGTCTCACTATGTTGCCCAGGCTGGTCTTGAACTCCAAAGCTCAAGCAGTCCTCTCGCTTTAGCCTCCTGAGTAGCAAGCACTCCAGGCACACACCAGGGTGCTGCCCAGCCATGTCCATTGGTTAGCATCTTTTTTTACCTGCCTGCCTGGTCTCTCCCCGGATCTGAGTGCTTCTCTTGGGCCTGAACTGTGCATTCCATTTCTTTGCGTCCTCAATGAGGACCATAGTGGAGCAAACGCTCAAAAACTGCTTGAGGACATAATACAATGATCTCAATTCTACTAATTTCTTTCTTTCTTTCTTTCTTTTTTTTTTTTTTTGCAGTTTTTGGCCCAGGGCTGGGTTTGAACCCGCCACCTCCAGCATATGGGGCCGGCGCCCTACTCCTTTGAGCCACAGGTGCCGCCCAATTCTACTAATTTCTGTTTATTAATGCTGCACACTGCAATTTAAAGCTTATTATAAAACAGCTTAAGATTTTCCATATTGTGGATATAAGGCGACCACATGTAAGAATGAAAACAATACCTGGCCCGACAGTGGCCTGTCAACAATTTAAAAAGCTGATGCTGAGCAATTTCCTTCTTAACATTACTCTAGAAGGATTCACTTCCCTGAACAATTAGTCATCTCAGAGGATAATTCCTTTTTCTTCTCTTTTACAAAACTACAATGAGTAGTAAAAATAAAGTCATAATGTATTTCTTTATGAAATATTTTGATATGAAGTCTACAATAACTTTTATTTTTAATTGTGAATGTGTATAAAATTATTTATTAATTTGCCATCTGTGACTTTTTCCTTCTAACTGATAAAATTTAGGAAGAAATATTTATAACTAAAAATAATTTTAAAACAGTGTAGTAATTATTATATTATAATAGACTATTCAAACACCTCTTCATTTGATGATATAATTAAATTGTATTTAGTTGTCCTTTTCTTTATAACCTTTATCAATTTTTTTAAACTTGATACTTTTAAACTTTTAACTTTTCTCCAACAATAAGAAAACTTTTTCCTCCCATACATTTCTCCAGTACCCTGGTGATAGCCAATTTGGATCTTCATCTATTTATTTATTTATTTTTAAAAATTATTTTTTTGAGACACAAAGTCTCAAAGTCATGTTTTGTCAGTGACATTTTTATCAATTGGAAACACCTTTATAGGTTTCAGGTGTTGATCTAATACAAGACATTATGATCACCAGACAGATTTATACCTAAGATACGACATTTGTAGGGCTAGAAATGTAGCAGGAAAACCGACGCAGACAGAAGACTCCAGGCACCAGTCGATAGAGGAAGCAGCGAGTTTATTCTGGCCGGAAGTCTCGGTGGACTAGTGTCCAACAAACCGAGCCCACCGACCCAGTCTCTTGCCTTTCTTTTATACATTTTTTAGGGCTAGGGTGCACGTGAGAGTCATGAAGGATGTGAGGTACGTGACAAACGTGAAAGTCGTGGGACTCGAGGGAAGGACAGATCTGCCCGCGCCCTTGATTTTGGGCGGGCTACCTGTCTTCAAGGGCGAGGGAAGATTAAGGAAGTTGCAAGGTTACTATCTAGGCCCAGCGCCTTCCAAGAGAAAGATATACAGATAACAGAGACATTTGCCACAGCGGAGAGTTACAGACTGTTTGGCTAATGCCTGTACAGAGTGGCCAGGACAGATCTTTAGCTCTGCCTTTACTTTCCTGCCTCAAAATAATTTCCTCTTGAAGACAATGAAAGAACTTCATTCATTCATGCATGCACACATTCATGCCCTGGACAGAAACTTGTTGAGCACCTACTGTGTTCTAGTGTGAGCAATCTAAATCAAGTTCCTGCCCTTGTTAATCAAATAGTTACATTAACATTATTTTCATTTAGTTTATTATTGTTGCCTCTAAAAAAATCAAGATTTTCAATTATTTTCCAAATGCATTATGCTTACGAACTACCACTCTCCCTCTTTTTCCTTTTTTCTTTTTTTGAGACAGGGTTTTGCTACATTGTCCAGGCTGGACTCAAGCTCCTGGGCTTGAGGAATCCTCCTGTCTTTGCCTTCTGGGTTCTCTATTTTTTAAAATAGAAATATTACCATAATATAATGATTTAGAAATATTACTTAACAATGTAGTGATTCTCTTAACTCAGAATTAAAAAAAAAATAGTAGGTTTACTATGGACCGGGTTGCCACAAATTCACATGTACATCTCATTTGATTCTGGCTACTATGATGATAGATTTTTTTCTTTTCTGCTCTTTCTTACTTCTACCTACCTGCTTTAACATTCAATAAGAACTATGCATGGGGTGGCACCCGTAGCTCAGTGGGTAGAACACTGGTCACATACACCAGGGCTGGCGGGTTCGAATCCTGCCCAGGGTAGCTAAAAGAACAATGACAACTGCAAGAAAAAAAGTAGCCGGGCATGGGGGGCGGGGGCGGGCGCCTGTAGTCCCTGCTACCTGGGAGACCTAGGCAAGAGAATCATTTAAGCCCAAGAGTTTGAGGTTGCTATGAGCTTTGACACCACAGCACTCTACCCAGGGCGACAACTTATGTCTCAAACAATATAAAAAAGTAATAAATAAAATAAGAAACAAGAACTATACACTATCACAGATCACTCCTCTTTTGGAGTACTCCCTTTTCTGAAATCTTTCTTTTCTTTGAAAAGATATCAGAACCTTGTTTCAGTGTAACCCCTTTCTTCCCTTCCGCAGAGTTTGTTTAGTCTAGCGAAGGTCAAAACTAAATTGTCTACAAAGGCCCAGCAAGTGATGTTCAAGGGGGAACCAATGAGAAGTAAATCACTAGGGAAGACTGCGGTCTGCAGGAGATTTCCAAACCAAACATGACTGTGGCCAGAGGTAGCTTTGAAGCTGCCGTTGTGTGACTCCTACCTCACAAACAGCAGAAAGGCAGATTTAAAAAAAAATGGAAACTATAATAATGGCTAAAATTTTTAGATCCTTCCTTTGGGCCAAGAACTGGGATTTTGTTGTGGTTCGCTTACAATTAACTTCACCAAATGGTCATACTCACCTTGCGGCTTAGCGTGCCTGGGATTTCCGGGCATGGTTCATGCCACTGGAGACTTCTCTCCCTTTGAGTTGCTAAGGAAACCGACAGCTAACCTGATCAAGCCCACGCTTAATCTGCCTTCTTAGCTTTTAATCAATTCTAGTTGATCTTAAAACCTATATGGCTTAGAAGTCACATAGCCAAACAATACATACTAGACTCTCATTAGCGTGCTTATACTGATAGATAACATCTCTGATGCGGGTTACTATAGTAATAGTTGCTTAAAGTTATTTTTCAGAAACCAGGAGACAGCTCTTATCCAGTTTAAGCCGTTTGAGACCACTGAGCCTCCAGCTGGGCTTGTGCAAATGCCCAGAGAGGGGCTTTTTGACATCGGCGGCCCAAAATCTTTACCCTTAGATCACGCTAATGCCATTATTTTCTTCATATGTAATGTATGAAGACCTGTTAATAGTTCACAGTATATAGCTCAATTATCCTTGCACAGAAACCCTGATTAATTCCATTTTCCTACCCACCAATCACCTTTCCCCACACTTCAGAGCTCCTCCCCATTTCTATCCTATAAGTACCCCAAAGCCCTACTTTCAGAAAGGTGGATTTGAGATTTGTCATACCGTCTCCTTCCCTGGCAGCTTTGCAAATAAAATCTTTTCTCTTTTGCAAAACCTGGCATCACGGTGATTGTCTTTCTGGATGTGGGCGGAGTGAAAGTGGTTGGATATGAATAATGAGTCAGAAGATAGGTGGGGTTCACCGGTAAGCAGAACAAACCCGGTTTGGGGGTCACTAATGTGTCAGCAGATGGGCCCTGTCCACCTGCACTGCCCCACGCTGCTCTTCAGCACGGCTGTCCAAGACAGTGTGGACGTACGTGGTTCCTTCACACTGGGTTATGTGAAGAGAGTTAAACACCAACAGAGGATGACTCAAAGTGAGAAGGGCTCTTTCAAGCCTCGAAGGATGTGCCTGTTGAAGACATTCACAGGGTGTTGCTTTTTTGATTTCCCCACTGTTTTTAACTTGCTTCTTTTGTCTTCACATTTGCATCCTTCTCCCAAAGCCCTTCCTTTTCTAATCTTGTCTGTCTCTTTCTCTACCTTTAAAAATCCCGATCCTCTCAACCCAGGTGTCACACAGCACATCCCCATCCTCAGCACCGTCTCTCCACTCTCTCAGGAGCCCTAAGTTTTCCCACCTCCACGCACTCAGTCTGAGACAATGTCCACGCAGGTAGCTGGAAAGCTTAGTGTGGTGTGCTGGTGGGCCCCGCCACCACCAAAACAGTCTCTCCGGAACAGTCTCTCTTGTGAGGCCACCTACGATGAACTTAGCCTCTGCAAATAAAACCAAGCCTTCTCAGATGACTCTTACTAGAGAATTAAAAAATAAAAATTAAAAAAATTGGGGTCCCCATGAGTGTGAAGAGCAGATGTGCCTGTTAGATCAAACACAAGTCCCCTGAAAGGCAAAGACAGTACAGGCCTGAGCAAGAACGAGAAATAAACAAAGTGGGCGGCACCTGTGGCTCAAAGAAGTAGGGCGCTGGCCCCATATGCTGGAGGTGGTGGGTTCAAACCCAGCCCTGGCCAAAAAAAAAAAAAAGAGAGAAATAAACAAAGTGGCTGACACAAATGTTCTTGTAGAATTGTGTAAGTGGAGAGGACTGTGGCAATCTGAGCTCCACGTACTATATCTAAAAGGGGCACTCACCTGCAGAAGGCCAAGCAGGACATGGCCGGCCTGCTCAAGGAGCACCAGGAGGTGATGAAATCCAAGCTGGGCCTGGACATCGAGATTGCCACCTACAGGCGCCTGCCGGAGGGCGAGGGGCAGAGACTGTGAAGGCGCTGGGGCTGTGAATGTCTGTGTCAGCAGCTCCCGGGCGGGGTCGTGTGCGGGGACCTGGGCGTGTGCAGATGCAGTGTGCGCAGCGCCCCTGCACCGGGAACCTGGCGGGGAGCCCCGGGATGTGCGCGCCCTGCCCTTCTGTCAGGTCTTGCGGCCTGGGTACCTGCCGAGTGGGCTCCTGCGGCGTCAGTTCCCGAGGCGCGGGCTCCCGCAGCAGCAGCTGCCGGAAATGTTAAGCCCCCAGCTCCAGCCCTGCCCATCTCACCCCCCACCCCAGGCCAGGCGCTGCAGCAGGCGCTCAGCCCCTTCCCCTGCACTGGGAAAGGTCTCTCCCGCTCCTGGGCTCGCGTTTCCCCATGTGACCCTCTCCTCCTTGACTCTGAAGCCCGGCGCTGGGAAAGGGTACCCAAGAAAGGAATTCCCTTGGAGCCCACAGGAAGGGGGCTCGAGGCAGAGAAGACCAGTACCCTAGCCTGGGCTGCCAGGGGACCAATGGCCAGAACCCCCGGCCTTTCTCCTTCCTCTTCCGTCCTGTATATCTGTCTTCATCTGCATTTCCAATAAATCAATGTAGCCAACAGCAACAACAAAAATAAATGAATAAAGAAAAGGGGCACTCACTACCTGCCCAGCTGAATGTTGCTGTGGGGAGATGAATATCAGTGTGGCCAGAATTTTTATATATGTATAAAATGATATACACATCTTTTTTTTTTTTTTTTTTGAGACAGAGTCTCATTATGTTGCTCTTGTTAGAGTGCCGTGCCGTCACAGCTCACAGCAACCTCAAACTTTTGGACTTAAGCGATTCTCTTGCCTCAGCCTCCCAAGTAGCTGAGACTACAGGCACCTGCCACAACTCCCAGCAATTTTTTTTGTTGTAGTTATCATTGTTTTACCAGGCCTAAGATGCTTTCGAACCCACCAGTCTTGGTGTATGTGGCTGGCGCCATAACAACTGAGCTATGGGCACCAAGCCAAATATATCATTTTTTAGCTCTGTGGAGTCAACCTCCTCACAGCAACCTCAAACTCCTGGGTTCAAGCGATCCTCCTGCCTCTTAGCCTTCTGAGTCGCTGGACTAGAGGCACGCCATCGCACTTGGCTGAATTTTCTATTTCTATTAGAGCTGGGGGTCTCTCTCTTGCTCGCTTAGGCTGGTCTCGAACTCCTGAGCTCAAGCAATCCTCCTGCCTCAGGCTCCCAGAGCTCTGGGATCACAGGCGTGAGCCCCTGAGCCCAGCCAGAGTGCTGTATTTTGAAGTCATATTTGTGTTGGTTCGTTCTTTAAATAAAATTTAGAACACTTTTAAACCAAATAAAACCTCCTTTTGGTTTAATACAACCTATGTTTTGCCAGTTTGTGAGCCCTAGACTAAAGCCATATAAACCTGCAGGAATGAGAAAATACTATTCTTTGCAAAAATTCCCTAACTTGCAGCCGCCTTTCCTTCGAGAATCCATAGTCATGTTGGTCACATTTTTCTCCAAAGCGATGTTCTTTCCTTTACTGACCCTTTTCTTGGTGTGCCTCAAAATTTGTTGCTCTTCCCCTCTCCTGGGAATAAGAAAAGGCAATTTTCTTAGTAGTACAAAAGGAACTCTTGAAATTTGACTACATTCTTTGTTGCCAGCCTCTGTTATTTTTATTTCATGGGAAGGTTTGGGTAGAAGTAATTTCTCTCTTTCACTTTCTTCAGATACCAGGCAGATTTCAGCCTCAGGGCCCTTCCCAACTGGCACAGGCCCTTTCCAAGGCACTAGGGTGTCCTGCTTATGTATACACGTGGTCAAAAGGGTCTGTGAAATTTGCAAAGGTCAGCTAATCCCACTTCCCCTGAGTCACACTTTACCTTCTGTCTGGTTGATTGCATTGGCTGTGGACATTTCGGAGACTGGGGTCAGGAAAGTAGAATTGGGACTACCCACTGTTTGGGATATGTTTCTGTGGGGCTCACGGGTTCTATGGATATCTACCTAGTTAGTATAGCCAGTCATTCTGGTACAGGAATGGCTTCCAGAAATACTCTAACTGGCCATTACGTGAATTTACCAACGTAATAGCAATGGGTGCAAACCCTCGTTCTCTCACAGTAAGAACCCATCTCTTGGCTCGGTGCCTGTGCTCAGTGGTTAGGGCACCGGCCACATGCACTGGGACTGGTTGTTTCGAACCCAGCCAGGGCCTGCTAAACAACGACAACAATAACGAAAAAATAGCTGCGGCATTGTGGTGGGCACCTGTAGTCCCAGCTACTGAGAGGCTGAGGCAAGAGAATCGCTTAAGCCCAAGGGTTTGAGGTTGTCCTGAGTTGTGACAGCACAGCAATCTACCGAGGGTGACATAGTGAGACTTTGTGTCAAAAAAAAGAAAACCATCTCTTTAAGTGCCCAATCCTGAAAAGGAGTGGATAGAACAAAAGAAACATTCTAGAGACAAGAGTGAATTATCTTTCTATTTTTTGTACAGAAAATGACACACCCAAAACCATTGTCACATAAAGAGGCACTCGAACGGCATACAGCCAAAAATGTAGGGGGAAAAATTATAGAGGTATGTCAGGCAATTAATTTATAGGAATTATATGTTCTTTTTCTGGGTTTTGTGATAGTTTTAATATTGGTCACCTTTTAAAAGTTGTAATTTGATATCAAACCCTACTGGGACGAACATTATTTTTCAGTTTTGTTTAAACAAAGCATACATTGCAAAAAAAAAAGCAAAACATGGAAATAACTCAAACACATAGGAAAACTATTAGTGAAAGAAAGAAATAATTAATGTTGAAATGAGCTGTTTGCTTATAAAAATTCACTCTCTTCAGGGATTCAGCATATGTGGAAACAAGACTGCTCTGTCCACCTCCAAGCACTGTCTTCTGTGTAAATTGTCAAGGGTTTACATTCAATTTCCTGCTTTAGCTTTCTAATATCTATTCTCAGAACAAAACTTTTGGTTTAAATTATATACTTTGTGTGTAGTTGTTGTTCACATTGTTCGGTTTGTTTTCTTCTTGCCTAACCAGACTAATGTCTTCTTCCTTCCATTGTACTTGGGAGCAACCAGGAATCACAGTGCTTTAGCATTCACTCATCCAGAAAGATGTGATGCTGGGCATTGTGCCGTCCAGTAGTCTGCAGGAACAGTGACAGGGACAGGAATATACAGATGAGTGAGACATTGCCATTGCTTTCAAGAAGCTCAGCCTCCTCCCAGGAAAGACTCCTGGTCTAGTGGAGAAGCATATGGTTAAATGCCCTACTATGAGAAGAAAATTGTGGAAGCGATTAACTGGGGGTCAAGAAGATTTGAACTAGGTCTTGAGGGATGAAAGCAGCTTATGACTTAAGACAGGAAAGTACATTCAGGGCAAAAGAAAAACAGCTGAAAGCTGAGCACAGCCTGTCATCCCAGAGCTCTGGGAGGCCAAGGGAGGAAGAGCTTAGGCTAAGAATTTGAGACGAGCCCAGAGAACATAGCAAGTTCCCACCTCTACAAAAAAAATGTAAAATATTAGCTGGGTGTGGTGGTGCATGCCTGTGTTCCCAGTTACTCAGGAGGCTGAGGCAGGAGAATCACGTGAACCCAGGAGTTTAAGGTTACACTGAGTTATGATCAAGCCACTGCATTCTAACATGGGCCAGAGAATGAGACTCTGACTCAAGGAAGGAAGGAAGGGAGGGAGGGAGGGAGGGAGGGAGGGAGGGAAAGAGGGAGGGAAGGAGGGAGGGAGAAAGAGAAAAACATTTGAGTAATGATTTAACATCGTATGTTGGCATAAAGGAAGTGGAATAAGAGGTAAAAAGAGAGTATCAAGAGTGAGAATAGAAGGTGGATTGGGACCAAATCATGAAAGACTTTCTGGAAGGTTCTAGAGAATAATGTGATGCAGTTGTATTTGTGAAGCACCTTTATTTTGTTCCATGAATACAGGGAGACTTAACATGCACACAGACATTTAGTTCAGTATAGATCCATGACAGATCTTGGGATTCTTGGATGTGATGTCTTCCTTAGGTGAAATTCAAAGCCATATCAGGAAGGATCTGAAGCATAAATAACTAATTCTTCTTAGCAGGGATGTCAGTGACAAGAAACTTGACCAAAATTTTAAAATTTCAGAACTGAACAATGTTATTTAATACTGGTATTTAACTGGTGGCCTGCTGACCTCATTGCTCAATTTCAGACAGGTTTGCCTAGTTCCTTACATCGTGCTTGAAATTAGCATCGTAGAGCTCTTATGCTGCTCTGTAAGGATTCCTTAGGTCTCTAAATTTCCAACATTAATTTGAAATTTAAGATAAACAACAAATTGTATTTCATAAGTTCTATTCACTGGATCCTGAGACAATATTTTCTTCTGAATATATATATACTCATGATATAATTTTGCCAAAATTATATCATTTTGAAAATAAATTATTATTATTATACTCAAATTGGACTCAGTTTTCCTTTAGAAAGAAATTATTATTAAGTGTATTATCATGATCTACCACGTAGGCTAAGAATAAAATGAAGAGATTAAATAAAATCTACACAATAGGCAATACTAAATTAATTTACCAGGCTATACATGCATTTTTTTTTTTGTTTTTGAGACAGAGCCTCAAGCTGTCACCCTGGATAGAGTGCCGTAGCATCACAGCTCACAGAAACCTCCAATTCCTGGACTCAAGCGAGTCTCCTGCCTCCGCTTCCCAAGTAGCAGGGACTACAGGTGCCTGCCACGACACCTGGCCATGTTTTTGGTTGCAGCCGTCATTGTTGTTTGGCACGCCCGGGCTGGATTCGAACCTGCCAGCTCAGGTGTACATGGCTGGCGCCTTAGCCCGTTGAGCCACAGGTGCTGAGCCTATTTTACATTGAGCCTTTTTACATTGTCTGAAGCAAATGCCTTCCTTAGTATTTTATTTTATTTTTATCTATTTATTTTTTTTGTTGTTGCAGCTTTTGGTCAGGGCTGGGTTTGAACCCACCATCTCCAGTATATGGGGCTGGAGCCCTACTCCTTTGAGCCACAGGCGCTGCCCAGGATTTTATTTTACTTTTTGGAGACAGAGGCTTACCATGTTGTCCTGGGCTAGAGTGCCCTGTCATCATTGTACCTCTTCCTACCTCAGCTTCCCAAGTAGCTGACACTACAGGCACCCATCACAACACCCGGCTGATTTTCTATTTTTAGTAGAGACGGGTCTTATTCTTGCTCAGGCTGGTCTTGAACTCCTAACCTCAAGCTATCTACCTGCCTTGGCCTCCCAGAGTGCTAAGGTACAGGTGTGAGCCACCACACCTGGGTCTTCCTTAACTTTTTAATCTCTTCAGCAAATATCCTTTCAATGATGGTTTTAAAAACTATTGTCTTATTTATGACTTAAGATGCATCATCAAATGATGACAATGAAAGGATGTATCATACTTAAGAAGCTGCAGCTGACTGAAAATAAAATAATTCAACAATCAGTATTTTTATTTTTCAGCCAAATTCTTGCCTACAGCAAGTCTAACCTGGTTTCTCCTTTGCCATGTCTATGATTCATGCTAATTTCTGTGGCTGGTTTAAAGTTTTATAATACAGTAAATTTAGCCCGTGAAGGCAGGTTGCCAGCCATTTCCAAGAATAGTTTTAAATTAAAATAAAGTGGCAATGTTCATTGTTTTCTTTGGAAACAGGAAATTTCCACTGGGATAGCTTTTATATTATTGTTTTCGTCTCATGCTGGAAAATTCATATTAGCTGCTTCTGATTGATTCTGCCAGATTAGCACGGGGATGAGTTTGCAGATGTTGATGCAAGTCTGAGCAGTCCCCAAAGTCTGGAACATGATGTCAAGCTTTGGTGTTGATGCCCCACTGCACTGCTTCCTATCTGAAAGGAAAACTTTCCTCTACACTTCACTCTTCACACTCACACCGCTTCACTTCTGACATCAAATGTGTGGGGTTTTTCCCACACCAACCAGTTCTCCAACTGTTTGGACACCAACGAGGTGTCCTACAATTCAAAACATTTCTGATACTATCCACCTGAGGTTAGTCCACACTCCACAGATGAAAAACCCAGTCCCATAGGATGGCCTCCAAGTCAAACACCAATTGCAAGTCCAGCTTATCACCCGAGCTTCTGGCCGAACAGCTATTAATTGGAAGATCCTGCAACCCTCTTTTTGTTTTAATACTTTTCTGGAATAGCTCAAAGAACCCAGCAAAATAATTTATATGCTGGACCTCCAGTTTATCATAAAAGGATATGACTGAGGCACAGCCAGATAAAAGAGATACATAGGGCTGGGTATGGATTGTCTGTACCCTTGCTAGGCACCACCCTCCCAGCACCTCAACATGTTCAGCAACTTGAAAGCTCTCTGAATCCCATCAGTTCAAGTTTTTACTGGGGCTTTATTACATGAATTACATAAAATCTCAAGCACCCCAGCCAAAAGAATAGACCCCCTCTTGGCCAAGGGGAACCCCAGAAATACCATAAAACTCAGCTGCTGGCCATGAGGAGGGAGGTCAAATGCCCCCTTCTCATTAACAGGAGCTCATTAACTGGCCTAAGGCTGTGTAAGGCACAGCTCACGTCTACCACTGCAGGAGCAGGAGACTGAGTACAGTAGAGAGACTTGTCTCTGATTAACAGACTTGCTTATCTTAACTTAAAACATTCCAATCCCTTCGATAAAGTTTCATTTCTTTAACAAATTACAACTCAAAAATTCTTGGCTAGGCCCCTGTAGCTCGAGCAGCGAAGGTGCCAGCCACATACACCAGAGCTGGCCAGAGCTGGCCAGTTCGAATCCAGCCTGGGCCTGCCAAACAACAATGACAACTACAACCAAAAAACAGCTGGGCGTTGTGGTGGGTGCCTGTAGTCCCAGCTAGTTGGGAGGCTGAGGCAAGAGAATTGCTTAAGCCCAGGAGTTGCAGGTTGCTGTGAGCTGTGTGACGCCACAGCACTCTACCCAGGGCAACAGCTTGAGGCTCTGTCTCAGAAAAAAAAAAAAAATTCTTTAAAGTCATCTATCACCCATAATCTCCCTGCCCCTCGAAATGTCCCAACATTTTAGGCAAAATCATTGTATACCTTCCATGTATTGATTTATGACTTTATATGTAATTTCTGCCTTGCCGAAATGTATAAAACCAACTGTAACCCAGGAGACCACTTGCTCAAGGCTTCTTGGGCCTGGCTCTCTGGATCATGGTTGCACAGATTCAACTCAGAATAAACCTCTGTAAATTATTTTACAGAGTTTGGATTTTTTTTGACTCACAATTACACAGGCATGACTGATTAAATCACTGGCCCTTAGCGATTAAGTCAATCTCCAGTCCCTGTTCCCTCCTGGAGGTTGGAGAGGTTGGTTTTCTTGGCAAACAGCCCCCACCCTGAGACTATACAAGAGTCTCTGGCGTGCAAAAAGGCACATCACTTCAGCAACTCCGATGGTTTTAGGAGCTGTATGCCAGGAAAGGGTTGGGGTGGGGAGGTGGGAAGGGGAGACAGAATTATGTCATACCGCCCCACACTCATTAGATTATATGAGCAAGTCCAGTATAGAAATAGTTGAAATAGTTAACATTTTCTCTCCTTTGCTTCCCAAGGAAAATATTAGAACCTGATTATGTACAGGGAAAGCTACCCAATTTTTTAAAACCAGGTAATTCCAAGGTTATTTGTCAACTGAAGAATGGGAGGTTCTTAAATTTGGAAAAGAGAGCTTCATTTCTCATTGCAGGCAGCAATCTCAGAGGCTGCAAAACACAGCCTCGGGCAGAAGCCCTGAGCAAGCCCTTGAAGGAATGGTAAAAAAACCGGGATTTATGCTGAGCAGCGTGTCTGAGTGTACAGTTTAACAAGCTTTAGGAGGAGTCATGAATATTCATGAGAGGAGAAACATACGCATTCTCAATTGAACTTCATGTAGCTTCACGGGTCCTGTGTTCACACAATGTCAGCCTTAGCATGATCCAATGGTGGAGATGTTGCCCCTCTGACATCAAAAGGTAAAGCAGAGGACATGAAAACCCTCACTGCGTATTTTCCACAGATGGCCCAAACCACTCCATTGTCATTGGTCCCTTATAGGGAAGGAAGGCCAGTCAGTTGTGTGGAACCTGCAAAGAGAGGGGAGCAGCATGAGGCAGCTGCTGGGACTCCGGGGAGGAGCCGGGGCCGGTGTCTGCTGGTCCCTTCGGCAGTTAATGAGGGAGGGGCGTAATGAGTCTTGTCTGACCTCTTGTCCTGTCATGGCTGGACTCAGTTTTAAGGTTTCTCTGAGGTCCCCTGGGCCAAGAGGGTGTTCATTCACTCAGTTGGGGGGGGGCTTGGGATTTTATTTTTGTTTCTCACATTTAAACTATTTTGGAGGCTAGAAAGAGAAGGAAAGCTTCCACATTATTTTTATGAAGGTGATATTAAATACAGACATGACAAAGACTGTAAAAGATGAAACCATATAGACCAGTCTTTCAGTTACTATCAACACTAAATAAAGTGCCAACAAGCAAAATCCAGTGGGAATTTATGACCATGAAGGTTTTCCCCTCATGAAACATAGTTGGTTCAACTCTAGAAAATCTAATAATATTTATTATCTATCACAGGATCACTTCTATAGATGCTGAAAAGACATGTGACAAAATTTAACAATAATCCTAGATAATAAAGCAAAGAAACTCTCAATTCCAGGAAAGATGAATAATTCTTCGTATTTATTTATTATTTTGAGACAAAGTCTCATTGTGTTACCCTGAGTAGAGAGCTCTGGTATCATAGCTCACAGCAACCTCAAACTTCTGGGTTCAAGTGATCTTCTTGCCTCAGCCTCCTGAGTACTCCAGGTGACCATCACCATACCCTGCTAATTTTTCTATTTATGGTAAAGACGGGGTCTCACTCCTAGTCAGACTGGTCTCAAACTCCTGAGCTCATGCAATCCACCCTCCGTGGCCTCAATAATTCTTTATCACATCTATCTCAGATCAAATGCCAGCACACTCTATTGAGGAAAACTAAAAGCTTGTCAGCTTTGATATTGGAACAATCGAATAGTCACTGATTTTATTTTATTTTATTTATTTTTGAGACAGAGTCTCACTATGTCACCCTTGGTAGAATGCCATGGCATCACAGCTCACAGCAACCTCAAACTCTTGGGCTTAATCAATTCTAGTGGCTCAGTCTCCCAAGTAGCTGGGACTACAGGTGTCTGCCAAAATGCCCAGCTATTTTTTGTTGCAGTTGTCATTGTTGTTTAGCTGGCCCAGGCTGGGTTTGAAACTGCCACCCATGGTGTATGTGGCCGGCACCGCAACCACTGTGCTAAGGGCTCTGAGGCAAATAGTCAATGATTTTTGAAAAGGTTGGATGTATACCTAACATTGGATAAAAAGATACAGGCCAATTAAATGAAATCATTAATTTTTTTAGAAAAAAATTTAATTAGAATCAAAACACAAGACTTCAGGGGAGAATTTTTTATAACCTTAGAGAAAAAAAGAATTTCTGAGTAAAAACTTATAGAAGATTTAACTATAAGACAGGGTAAATTTCCTGAAAACTATAAAATAATAAATTGATTCAAGAAGAGATAAAACCTGATTGGAGCAATAATAATCATCAAATAGTTGAAAAGGCACTGAAAACTTATGGGGCCAGTCTAGAAGGTACTGTCAAATAAAATCCTTGGGGGGTTCTGGAGCAAGATGACAGCCGAGTAACAGCTTCCTTGCAACTGGGCGTGGAGAGACTGGGGAGAGAAGACTTCAGGCATCTCTGGCTGGTGGGATCTGCCCAGAAACATCCCTTTGGGGACACAGGGAGACAGTGTGAGACTTCTGGACCCCATGAGGAAGGCAAAAGCAGTGGAGAACTGGCAAGTAGTTGCGTGTGTTCCTAAGGTTTAATCCTGCCAGCAGCTGTAAGTACAGCAGCAGTGAGATTGCAAACTGGAAAGGCCTTACCTGTGAGCTGTTTGGGTGTTTTTTGACTTGGTACTCAGTTGAACTACCTTGGGAAAACTTGGGCAAGAGTGCGGAGGTCTATAAGTGTTGTCTAGGGCCCCAGACTGAGCTGCCATGCCCAGACGGAGCTACCAGTGTTTGGTTGTGGGCCGTGTGGAGCCATTGTGGGAGAACTGCCCCAGCAAGCTCCACCCACAGGGTTGCAGAACAAGCATTGGGTGGGAGTGAGTAATCTAATGACCGAGCAGCCTAAAGGCTGGGACTGAGACACCTTGCAGCCTTAGCCCTCAGAGGCATAGAATGAGACCAGTTTTGGTACACTGGGTAAGTGGATAGCCACTCAAGGAGTGATCCCAGCAACGAGCGCTTTCCTGGGAAAGTTTCTCCTTAGCCCAGGTTAGCAATTTAAAGTGCCTTCTAAGCAAACTGAGGAAGATTTAGGCTCTCCACCCTGCGGTGTTTGAAAAATCATTAGAAGCATCCAGTCTCCATTTTGTACAGCTGTGTCAGCATTGTGATTAACATATCATACCCCAGAAGATCACCTGTTGCCCAGACAATATTCAGCAAGATATATATACTGCTTTGTTTTTGGTTTTGTTTTGTTTTTAAATTCATTACTAGTTTATTTATCAATCATATTCATAGCTCAGGAACACAAGTCAATGACAAATGTCTATGTAAATCAGCCCAAAGAAATTCTTTATATTTCAAAATCACTTTACACGCTGAAAGACACCAGCCTTCCTCATCTCCTCAAAATCTTTCATAGCATTATAATTTCTGTAGAAATCTGCATATGTCTTCTTTCTTGGTTCAGCCACAGCAAACTTATAGAAAGCTGCAACCCCCAGGGATACAACAAATGCTCCAACAATATGAATCCGCAGGTGCCTGGCCAAAAGGCCATGCATCTGAGGTTTGGCCAAAGTACTAGAAGCAATCCATGGTAGTTACTGTCCTTGATGGGTATGCCAACCTCAATGGGTCCTTCCCTGCTGAGGTCCACACCAACTGCCTGTTCTTTGTTTTGTTTTTTTTTTGAGACAGAGCCTCAAGCTGTCACCCTGGATAGAGTGCTGTGGCATCACAGCTCACAGCAACCTCCAACTCCTTGGCTCAAGCGATTCTCCTGCCTCCGCCTCCCAAGTAGCTGGGACTACAGGTGCCCGCCACAATGCCCGGCCATTTTTTGGTTGCAGCCGTCATTGTTGTTTGGCGGGCCCGAGCTGGTTTCGAACCACCAGCTCAGGTGTACATGGCTGGCGCCTTAGCCTGTTGAGCCACAGGCGCCAAGCCATGTTTTTTGTTTTTAATTTCAACATTTTCCCTATAGATTTTTCTTTTCTGTGTTTTTCTTTCTTTTATTTCTTCATTTGTCTAATTTAAATATAATTTTCCATTCTCACCTTTTTCAACAATTAGAACTTCATTTTTGCTAGTGTTTCTACCCCTATTATTTGGTTTTTTCCCCCAATTTTATCCCATAAAGTTCTTGGTTTGCTTGTTTTGGATTGATTTATTGCAATTTTGTCTTTCCTCTCTATTTGGTGGAGGTGGGATACTGTGTTTAAACAGGCTGGCAAAGAGCTGCTGACCTAACCACCCAACCTGGCACCCCCAGAGTTTGGGGGTTCCTAAGGTTGGGTCAAAGTACCCTACTGTACACCTATATTTAGGAGTTTATAACAAGCTTGAGCAACATAGTGAGATCCTTAACTCTGCAAAAAATTTAAAGAATGGATTAACAAGCTGTGGTATATGTATACCATGGAATACTATTCAGCCATTAAAAAAGATGGAGACTTTATATCCTTTGTATTAAGCTGGATGAAGGTGGGACACATTCTTCTTAGTAAAGCATCATAAGAATGGAAAAGAAATGCATATTTATACTTCTGCTGTGTAAATTTAATACATAATTTTGATGTTTTATTTATTTTTAGTTGACAAGAATTATATATATTTATAGTTAAACATGTATATTTATATATAATATTGATATATAATTATGATATATATATTTCTGGTATAAAAGGAATATTTTGAAATGTGCAGGCATTTTGACATGATTAAATTGAGATAACTAAAAAAAAAAAAAGAATGGAAAAGAAAGAATCCAATGTACTTGATTCTAATATGAAGCAGTAGGGGTGGGGGAATGAGGGAGCAGGGAGAGGGGATGGGGGCACACCTCTT
>CAUYRH010119392.1:0-15606 GCA_963574655.1 Perodicticus potto
AAATATTTCATCTTCTTTGGCACTACTGTGAAAGGAATAGAGTGTTTGGCTATGTTTTCGGCTTGGTTATTTTTGGTGTATATAAAGCCTACAGATTTATGAGTGTACATTTTGTAGCTTGAGAAACTGCTGTATTCTTTAATCACTTCTAAAAGTTTTGTAGTGGAATCCATGGTGTTTTCTAGACATACAATTACATCATCTGAGAAGAGTGAAAGTTTAATCTCTTCTGACCTTATGTGGATATACTTGATCGCCTTTTCTTCCTTAATTGCAATGGCTAAAACTTCCATTACAATGTTAAGGAGCAATGGGGACAATGGACAACTTTTCCTGGTTCCTGATCTAAGTGGAAATGGTTTCAATTTAACTCCATTCAATATGATATTGGCTGTGGGTTTGCTGTAGATGGCCTCTATCAGTTGAAGAAATGTCCCTTCGAAAACAAATTTCTTAATTGTTTTGATCATGAATGGATGCTGGATATTATCAAAAGCTTTTTCTGTGTCAATTGAGAGAATCATATGGTCCTTATTTTTTATTTTGTTTATGTGCTGTATTATATTTATAGATTTACGTATATTGAACCAGCCATGAGATCCTGGGATAAAGCCCAATTGGTCATGGTGTATCATTTGTTTGATGTGTTGCTGGATTCTGTTTGCTAGGATCTTATTGAATATTTTTGCATTAATATTCATTAGTGATATTGGTCTATAATTTTCTTTTTTTGGGGGGGGCATTCCCTGGTTTAGGAATCAAAGTGATCTTTGCTTCATAGAATGTGTTGGGTAGTATTCCTTCTTTTTCTATATTTTGGAAAAGGTTGAGTAATGTATGTACTAGTTCTTCTTTAAAGGTTTGATAGAATTCCAATGTGAAGCCATCTGGTCCAGAGCTTTTCTTTGTAGGGAGGTTTTGTATAGTTGATGCTATTTCAGAACTTGATATGGGCCTGTTCAACATTTACATTTCCTTCTGGCTAAGTTTTGGAAGGTGGTGTGCTTCCATGTATTGGTCAATTTCCTCCAGATTTTCATATTTCTGAGAGTTAAGTTTCTTGTAATATTCGTTAAAGATTTTTTGAATTTCTGAGGGGTCTGTTGTTATTTAATTTTTACCATTTCTGATTGATAAAAATAGAGATTTTACTCTTTTTTTCTGGTGATATTAGCCAAAGGTTTATCTATTATATTGACCTATTCAAAAAACGAACTTTTTGATTTGTTGTATAATTCTTTTATTTTGAATTTCATTTAATCCTGCTCTAATTTTGATTATTTCTTTCCATCTGCTGGGTTTGGCATTGGAATGTTCTTCCTTTTCCAGTTGTTTAAGATGCACCATTAAGTTGCTAACTTCCTCTCTTTTCATTCTCTGGAGGAAGAATTGTGGTGCTACAAATTTCCCTAAGCCCCTGGGAAGTGCGGTGCTGGCCAAGAAGAGCTTGGGTGCTTGGGCATCCCGGCCCACTGGGGGTTCGCACCCACTCAATGAATTCTCTGGTGGGGGGGCAGTCCCGCCTGCCCAGGGGGCCAGGCCCTCTGGGGGGTCGCGCATGCTCGGCGGAGACTCTAGCAGCGAGTGGTGCCACCTGCCTGGGTGGTCCAGCCTGCAGGAGGGTCGCATGCTTGGCGGAATCTTTGGCAGCAAGCAGGGCCGCCTGCCTGGGCAACACTGTCTGCTGGGGTGTGCGAGCGCTCGGTGGTGTCTCTGGTGGAGTGAAGTGCCCCTTGCCTGGGTGGCCCTGCCTCCTGGAGGTTTGCACCTGATAGTTTGTGTCTTCAGTGTCATTTTGTTCCAAAAATTTGGAAATTTCCTGCTTTTAATCTCATCAATGACCCATCTGTCCTTCAGCACGAGGTTGTTTAGCTTCCATCCTTTGTTTGAGTATGCAGATTCCTGTTGTTATTGAGTTCTACTTTCATTCCATGATGGTCTGAGAACATGCAAGGAATAATTTCTATTTTTTAAAATTTCCTGAGGTTAGACTTGTGACCTCAGATGTGATCGATTTTGGAGTATGATCCGTGGGCTGATGAGAAGAATGTGTATTCAGTTTTGTTGGGATGAAATGTTCTGTAGATGTCAGTTAAATCCAAATGTTGGATGGTTAAGTTGAAATCTAAAATTTCTTTGCTTAGATTCTTTTTGGAGGATCTGTCCAACACAGCTAAAGGAGTATTAAAATCTCCAACTACTATGGAGCTAGAGGAAATCAAGTTGCTCATGCCTATTAGAGTTTCTCTTATAAATTGAGGCACATTCTGGTTAGGTGCATAAATATTAATAATTGAAATCTGATCATATTGAGTATTACCTTTAACAAATATAAAGTGTCCATCCTTATGCTTCCTAATTTTGGTTGGTTTAAAGCCTATTGTACCTGCGAGTAAGATTGCAACACCTGCTTTTTGCTGCTTTCCATTTGCCTGGAATATAGATAACCTTTCCTTCACCTTGAGTCTATATTTATCTTTTAAGGTAAAATGAGATTCTTCTGTGCAGCAGATTTCTGGCCTGAATTTTTGTATCCAATCAGCCAACCTGTGCCTCTTTAGAGGACAATATAAGCCATTCACATTAATTGAGAATAATGATAAGTCTTTCAACATTCCAGTGGGCATTTTTGAGCCTTTCTCCATAGTGTAAGTTGGAATTTTAATGAAAGTTTCTGAGTTTACTTTTGTGGTGCAGGTTTACACTGGTCATTATGGAGTATAGGTCTGAGAATACCCTGGAGAGCTGGTTTAGTTATGGCAAATTTCTTCAACATGTGGATATCATTAAAGTATTTACTTTCTCCATAATAAATGAAACTCAGTTTGGCTGGATATAGGATCCTAGGTTGGAAGTTATTTTATTTTAGGAGATTAAATGTCAATGACCATCCTCTTCTAGCTTGCAAGGTTTGAGCAGAGAGATCATCAATTATTTTAATATTCTTCCCCTTATAAATTATGGTTTTCTTGCGTCTGGCTGCTTTCAGAATCTTCTACTTCATATTAACTTTAGTGAAGTTGGCTATGATGTGCCTGGGGGATGTCTTGTTTGGGTTGAGTCGTGCTGGGTTTCTGAAACAGTCTGCTATCTGAATTTCAGAGTCTCTTGCCATATCTGGAAAGTTCTCTTTAATAATCTCAAGAAGGAGGGACTCTGTGTCTTGTGAAACCAATTCGTCACTTTCAGGTATCCCTATAAGACGAATATTGCTTTTCTTCGAATTATCCCAGAGCTTTCTGAGAGAATGATCCGTTTTTGCCTTCCATTTCTCTTCCTCTTTGAGCATTTTGGGAGCGTTCAAATGCTCTGTCTTTAATGTCAGAAATCCTTTCTTCTGCCTGCTCCATTCTGTTACTGAGGGATTCTACTGTATTTCTCAGATCTTTGAGGGCTGCAACTTCTTGTCTCAATGTGTCAAAATCTTTGGTCATTTTGTCTTTGAATTGGTTGAACTCTTGGTTGAATTCTTGAGACATCTTCTGGATTACTGCTTGAAATTCTAATTCCATCTTTTCCTCCATTCTGTTGATCTAATTTGCTATCCAGATTCTAAATTCAATTTCTGACATCTCAGCCATTTGTTAATGCATGGGATCTTGGGCTATGTCTGCCTTATCGTTCTTTGGGGGAGTTGATCTACTCTGATTATTCATATTGCCAGAGTTTTTCCGTTGATTCCACCTCACGATGGTTTTATGCTGTTGTCTCTGGCCATCCTCAGGGTTTGAGAGGTGTCTCTCCAAAATTGGACCCAGTTGGGATCACTCTAATGTTGCTGGATATTTATAGGAATTGACGTTATGTAGCTCCTCTGTGGCTGCCCCAACTAAGGAGTTTTGTCTGTGGAAGCAGCTCCGTAGAGGAGCGTGGTACATACAGATCCAGCAGAAAGGCCGGGGAAGGTGCGCATGGTTCTGGGACTGCCTGGCACCCAGCAAATTTGGCAAAGCGAGCCTGTGGCTCCAGCATTCTCTGGCCGGGTGGAGGTCTCCACTCAGAGGTAGGAAGGGCACTGGAGGGAAGGTGTGAGGTCACTTGGCTTCCCTAGACCCTGGCCAGATGTGTGGGTCTGGTGTGGAGGCAGGGATGGCTAGGGGGTAGGACACGTGTTGCGCAGTTTCCAAAGCCCCTGGCAAGGGCGGCACTGGCCAGGAAGCGCTTGGGTGCCTGGGCATCCCGGCCCACTGGGGGTTCATGCCTGCTTGATGGAGTCTCTGGTGGGGGGCGTTCCCGCCTGCCCAGGCAGCCCGGCCCTCGGGGGGTCGCACACTTGGCAGAGTCTTTGGCAGGGGGTGGACCGCCTTCCCTGGTGACCCTGCCTGCTGGGGTTTCACAAGCACTCGGCAGTGTCTCTGGTGGCATGCAGTGCCCCCTGCCTGGGTGGCCCTGCCTCCTGGAGATTTGCACCTGCAGAGTCTCTGGTGGCTGGCGGTGCCACCTGCCCGGGTGGCCCAGCCCACTGAGGGTTTGCGTGCTCTCAGCCTAATCTTTGGCATTGGGCGTCCAGCCTGCCCAGGTGCCCCAGCTCTCTGGGAGGTTGCACATGCTCAGTGGAAGTTCTGGCTGTGGGCAGACCCTCCTGCCCAGGCATCTGGCCTGCTGCGGGGTTGCTGCCACTTGGATGATCCTCTGTCCACATGGGTGGTTGTGGGGGGAAGCTCGGTGAAACCCCCGGAGTCTCTTGTGGGGTGAGGTGCTTGGTCCAACCAACAAGGAGTGGGGACATTGTTCGAGAACCACCTCTCAGCAGAGGATAGACCTGTGGTTCATCAGATAAGGGGGGAAGGGAGCACTGAAAGTGCAGAATGACAGGGAAAACTTTAGTTCAATTTTTATGCCTAGCAAGGGAGCATTCAGAGACATAGCAGGGTCTCTCAGGGGAAGCAGTCCCCACTTCCTTGGGCACTCTCCCGTGGGGTGAGACAAGAAGTCCATAGTTCAACGCTCGTCTGTAGAAATCCCACAGGAGCAACTGAAGAGAAAAAATAGAAGAAACAAACAAAAAAAAAAACCCAAGAGAGACTATAGCTTTCTTGGGGGAGGTGACAGGTAGTTTTCCTTTCAGAAAAATTTTGTACGTGAAATTTTCTTTCTTGGAGTCACAGTTTGCGTCAGCAGAGGTGACCAGTATTTATCACTTGTCTCTTGGCTGGGCTCCCAGTCTTCCACTTAATTGGGCATTTTCTGGATGTCATCCTTCCCTTTGGATAGGAGCCTCTTATGGAAGCTGCTTCCAGTCAGCCATCATGCCCCTCCCCCAGATGCATGACTTTTTTGATGATAAGCTGTAATCTATTGGCTATGATTTTGTTGAAAATTTTTGCATGTATATTCATTAGTGAATTTGTTCTAAAAATTCTCCTTTTTACTTGGGTCTTTCTTGGTTTGGTATCAGGCTGATGTTTGCTTCATAGAATGTGTTGGGGAAGATTCCTTTGTCCTCAATTTTTTGGAATAATTTCTGTAGTATAGGAATAAGCTCTTCTTTGAGGGTTTGATAGAATTCCTGTGTGATGCTGTCCGGACCAGGGCTTTTTTTTTGTTGGGAGATTTTTTATTGTTTCTTTGATCGCAGTGCTTGAAATTGGTCTGCTCAGGAGGTCTATTTCATTTGGGCTAAATCTAGGGAGAGGGTGTGATTCCAAATATTGATCTATTTCCTTCACATTGTCAAATTTCTGGGCATAAAGTTTCTGGTAGTTTTCAGAATAATCTCTTGTATCTCTGTGGCATCAGTTGTTATTTCCCCTTTATCATTTCTGATTGAGGTTGCTATACATTTTACTTTTTTATTTCTAGTTAGTCTGGCCAATGGTTTACCTGTTTTATTTATTTTTTTCAAAAAACCAACTCCTTGTTTCATTAATTTTCTGAAAGATTCTTTTGTTTTCAATTTCATTAATCTCTGAATTAATTTCAGATATTTCTTTTCTTCTGTTGGCTTTAGGCTTACACTGTTCTTCTTTTTCCAATTCCATAAGATGGCTTGTGAGTTTGTTGATACGCTCTTTCTGTTTTTTGCATGTAGGCTTCAAAAGTGATAAATTGTCCTCTCAAGACTGCTTTTGCTGGTTTTAGTAGCTTGTGTATGCATTGTTGTTATACTCTAGGAAGTTAATTATTTCCTTTTTTATTTTTTCCTTCACTCAACTGTTATTCAGCATAAAGTTGTTTACCTTCTATGCCTTTTGTGTGAGGTTGAGCATTTTTGCTGGAGTTGAGTTCCCCTTTATTGCCTTGAGGTCTGAGAAGATGCAAAGTAGAATTTCAATTCTGTTGATTCTGTTGAGGTTTGTTTTGTGTCCTAGGATATAATCAATTTTGGAGAATGTTCCATGGGACAGTGAGAAGAATGTATATTCTTTATCTTTGGGATGGAGTGTTCTATATATGTCTATCAAGCAGTTTTTATAGGGTCTCATAAAAGATAAAGATGTTCTAGAGATGTGATGTACAGTATTTTGCCTATTATTAATGCCTATTGTGCACTTAAAAATGTCTTAAGAGGGTCAATTTCACATTATGCCCCTAGCATATCAATGAATGTTTTAATAAAGAAAAGCAACAAAAAATATGATAAGATATAGTACGTACAAATTTTACATAGGTAAAAGATCATAGTAGTGAAGTAATACAGACAGACCAATGGGACAGAAGAGAAATTCAAAATATATATTCACTTGCATATGAAATATTATTTACACTGTAAAGGCATATCACATCAGTTAGATGTATAGTAGTTTTTAAAATTCAAAATGTTTAGAAAATGAGAGTTACTTGGACAAAGAATGAATCTGTACCTGACATTCCATAGAATTTCCAAATGGATCTGATACTCAAATGTCCAACCAAAAAAGACCTGGCATCCTGACACTTTCCAAATCTATTTCCTTCTCCTCAACACAGTTAAGGTTGTGAGGAGCTGTGCCTGTTTTGGAAAGATACAGATGGGAGGTCTCCAAGTGAAAACATGCCCCTGCAGCTGCTGGCACAGTCCCATGTCTCTCACCCGGGAAAGCACATGCTCCTTCTAGTGCAGACCCACACATGTGAGCTGGGCTGCTCTCTAATGATCTTTAAGAGATCATGCAGCATTTATAAATATCTCCTCCAATCTACAACTTAAGCTTCACATGTAAACCAGTTTTTCTTTTTCTTTCTTTTTTTTTTTTGGTAGAGACAGAGTCTCACTTTATTGCCCTCAGTAGTGTGCCTTGGTGTCACACAGCTCATAGTAACCTCCAACTCCTGAGCTTAGGTGATTCTCTTGCCTCAGCCTCCTGAGTAGCTGGGACTACAGGTGCCCACCACAACGCTCAGCTATTTTTCTGGTTTTTTTGCAGGTCAGCCAAGGCCAGTTTTGAACCTGCCACCTTTGGTATATGGGGCCAGCGCCCTACTCAATGAGCCACAGGCACCACCTGTAAACCAGTTTTTCATGGATAAAATGTGTTATAAAACAATGAAAGTGCAAAATGGCATGCTAGTTTCACATCTGAAGTAAAAATAAATGTTTATTTTTGAAATTTTTATATAACTTGAAACCAATTACTTATGATTAAAAACATTCCACCTGTTAAATTTATTTTGATATATTTTAAGATCTTTATACATAATGAATAGGTATGGTAGCTTCTGCCTTGGATGCTTACCCTTCATCTTCAAATATATCTTTATACATTTGTCCACTTATACCATATCTGATCTCTTCTGCTATAAATTATTTGGTATGGATTTACATATGAAACCAATTTCAACAATCCATTATGATTATGTCTTATTTATACATACTGAATAGTCAATGAGAACCAGAATGCTGTATTATTTCATGACTGGATCATCACTATCAGAAATAATATGATAAGCTACGATTAGGTCCTCCTTATGTATAAAAATGTATTTGTTAATGTGCATCAAAAAGCAAACTTCATCAAAGAAAAGTGTTCTGTGTTTCTGTATTATTCTGTCCATTATCTCCTTCATTAATTACATTCTGTCAGCTGCTGACACAGTATAAGCAGCTTTATCTCCAGATTTTGTGTTACCTTCTCACACTACTAATCAGGTATTAATTTAGTCCTATTTAAATATCCCCAATTCCTATTGTGAATGTTGAATTGAAGAATAACTTTTGACTTGGAGTTTTAGTAATATTTACCTTTTAAATGGAAACCTTATTATGTAAAATATCATGCAAAGAAAGGATGAGCTATAACATTTTTCTAGAATAAAAAAGAGATTGGATGATTCAATTCTAAGTTTAGATTCTGAGAAGGTAAAAAGAAAACATGGTCTAAAAGCAAAATTTGACCTTTATGTTACCTGTGAATCAAATTTCCCACAGTAATCTAGCATTGACCAAAATACAGTAACTAAATGAAATGAAGTATTGCATTTAAACTCCACCACTGTGTTGTTTCATATTTCATAGATGTGTTGGCAAGCACTCCCAGGGACTATCTCCTTTGAAGATATCCCAACCATGAAGCAAATGCCAATGGGTAAAGAATGTTTGCCCTTTCTTCACCAGACTAGGCTTTAAAATTTCAGCTTTAAGACTTTTGCACTTGCTATTCCTTCTACCCAAATCACTAATATTTAGGTTGTTTTCTCACTCATTTATTCAGGCTCAATTTCACCATGTTAGAAAAGGCTTTTCCTGACACTCTATTTGAAAGAGCATCCCAGAGTCATTTTCACTTCTTTCCCCCACTTTTTAAAATGTATACTATTTGGCCAGGCATGGTAGCTCACTCCTGTAATCCCACCACTTGGGAGGCTGAGGTGGGTGGATTGCCTGAGCTCATAGGTTCAAGACCATCCTGAGCCAAGCAAGGCCTTATCTCTAAAAGTAGCCAGGTGTTGTGGCAGGTGCCTGTAGCCCCAGCTACTTGGGAGTCTTAGGTAAGAGAATTGCTTAAGCCCATGAGTTTGAGGTTTCTGTAAGCTATGACGTTAAGGCACTCTACTGAGGGTAACAAAGTGAGACTCTATCTCAAGAAAATAAATACATAAAATAAAATAAAAATAAATAAATAAACTCATTATTGCATTCCTTGTAAGAACATGACCTAGCATGTAAAAAAAAAAAAGCTAGAATATAAGTTATTAATAAACATTTTGAATTAATAAATAAATTTGAATTTAGAAGGCTAAATTTAGGCACACATACATTTAAATTTAGACAACAGTACAACAGTATTATATAAACTACTGAGATTAATATGTGTAACTTTGCCCCTGAATTTCCAGCTGCTCTCTGCCAATCATACCTAGGCACAATTACTATCATAGAAGGGTATGTTTCAAGGTAGGCAGAACACGATAGCAGACTAGAGATAGCTTCTTTGCAACCAGACATGGTGAGATTGGAAAGGGAAGTTTCCTGAAACATCTGGCTTGTGGGCTTTACCTAGAAACGTGCCTTTGGGGGAACAGGGAGGCAGAAGGAGACTTCAGGGCCCCAAGAAGAGTAAGAAAGCAATGGATAAGCACCAAGTGTTTGAGATAAGTCTGAGGCCAACTGGTTCTGGTGGCTGTGGTAGCAGCAGCTAAGTATCAGTGTTTGCAGACAGGAAAGGGCTTCCCTGCAGGTTTATTTAGTTAATGAATGAAATAATTCTTACTAGAGAATTTGGTTGAATTACCTTGGGAAACCTTGGGCAAGTGAATAAGTGACTTTGAATAGTGCCCAGAGGCTGGGACTGAGCCATCAGGGCAGAACGGTGCTTTCATTGTTCAGCTTCATGCCAGGCACAGCCATTGTGGGATAGCTGCCTTGCAGACTCAGCCCTCAGGGTCCTAGAGCGAGGCCAATTCAGTTCGCTTGATAAAAGGGCAGCCACTTCTGGAGAGATGCAAGCAACACATGTTTTCCTAGGAAAGCCACTGCTTAGCCAAAGGCCATGGTTGTAAATGTCAAGGCTTATCTATTAGAAGGCTGAGGACAGATTCAGGCTCCCAACACAGTGGGGTTTGAGGGCAAAGAATTCAGCAGATGTTTACAGTCTCCATATTATACAGTTGTATTAATATTAGCACCTCATACTCCAGAAAATCATCTATTGCCCAGGCAATATTCAGAAAGACATATATTTTTATTTCTATGAAAATTTTTTTCTTTTTCTTTATTTTTTCTGTATAAATATAAGTTTCCATTGTTGTTTTCTTTAATAATAAGGGCTTCATTTTTGCTAGAGTTTTCTGCCCCTGTTATTTGTTTTTCTCCAAATTTTCCCCCTTAAGGTGTTTTGTTTGGTTGGTTTGGTTTAATTTATAGTACTTTTGTTTTTCTTCTCTATTTGGTGGATGTGAGATCCTGTTTTTGCTCAGGCTGGCAAAGAGTTACATACATCAAGGGACCCACCCAACCCACCTCTCCCCCCAGAGGTTGGGATTTGTGAGTGTGGCTCAAAGTAACCTATTATACACCACTATTACACCTGTCTCTCTCTTTCTCATCCTCTCTTCTTTTTGTCAATCTTCCCTTTTACTCACCCTGTTTCCTTTCCCTTTTCTCTCTCTTTTTTTTTTGTATCTTTTATCCTTTCTTGCTCTTCACTCTTCCTTTTAGTCCTTGACCAAAAGGAAAATTCAAAACCTTTTGTCAAAGGCAAAGTAACTTAAAGAGGAGGAAGAAGTGAAAGTAAAATGTAGGGAAAGAAAATAGACAAAAAAAAAAAAAAAAAAAACTCATGAGGAAGGAAGAGGAGGAAGAGGAGAGAAATTCTGGAACCATGAAAAACCAGAAGAGAGCAACCCTACTAACCTCAACGATCATGAGGTAGATATTATAGAAGATTCCACCTACAATACAATGTTAGAAATGACAGAAGGGGAGTTTAGAATATGGATGGTAAAAACAATGAAGGAAATTCCTCAGAAAGTGGAAAATAAGCAAAAGGAAATCTAAAAATAGTTTCAAATAATAGATGAACGATATGAAGGATATAGAAATGATAGAGCACAGAATAAGTAATTGAAACAGTGAATCAGGGAACTTAAAGGTGCAGTAGAAAGTATATATAACAGATTAGAACATGCAAAAAGAAGAATCTCAGAGGTAGAGTATAAAGCTCTTTTGTTAACTCAGGCAGTTAAAGAAACAGAAAAAAGAATGTTCACTGACAGAATTATGAGACTCAATGAAGTGTTTACACATGTGAGTGATAGTTACCCCAGAAGGGGAAAAAGAATGCCCTAGAGGAATGGAAGCCCTACTAGAGTATATGATAAATGAGTATTTCCCAAATATCACCACAGGTTCTAACACACTCCTTTCAGAGGGATTGCAGACCCCAGGTTGCCTCAGCTCAAATAGAGTGTCTCCAAGACACAGCGTCATGAACCTGTCCAAAGTCAAGACAAAAGAGAAGACTCTGCAAGCTATGAGAAGTAAGTGTCAATTGACCTACAAGAGCAAATCCATCAGGGTGACTGCAGACTTCTCAAATGAAACTTTTCAAGCCAGAAGACAATGGTCATCTACCTTTAATGTATGCAAAAAAATTTCAGCCAAGAATTCTATATCCTGATAAGCTAAGCTTTAAAATTGACAGAGAAATCAAATCATTTACTGATTTTGCAAACCTTGAGGAAGTTTGCCTTAACAAGACCAACTCTATAGGAAATACTTAGGCCTATTCTACACATTGACTATTGCAACGCACCACCAGAAAGTAAACACCCAGAAATGAAAGGACAAAACCTAGTTTCTGCAATGATACAAAAGATAAAACTAAACAATGAACTTTGAGAACATAAGATGAATGGAACTCTACTGCACTTATCAATGATCTCAATACCTGCAAATGGCTTGACTTCCCCATTGAAGAGGTATAGGCTGGCTGAATGGATAAAAACACACAAGCCACCCAGGCTCAAGGCTCATAGCTCACTGGTTAGGGTGCTGGCTACATGCACTGAGGCTGGGGTGCTCAAACCCAGCCAGAGCCTGCTAAACATTAATGACAACAATAACAAAAAAATAGCCTGTGTTGTGGCAGACACCTATATTCCCAGATACTTGGGAGCACGAGGCAAGAAAATCACTTAAGCCCAAGAGATTGAGATTGCTTTGAGCTGTGACACCATAGCACTCTACCAAGGTTGACATAGTGAGACTCTGTCCCAAAATAAAAGAAAAGAAAGGAAAAGAAAAGAGCACAAGCCACCCATTTTCTGTCTCCAGGAAACACAACTATCTTCAAAGGACAAATTAAAACTCAGGGTTAAGGGATGGAAGGCAATTTGTCAGGCAAATGGAAATCAGAAGAAAAGAGGTGTTGCAATCTTATTTTCAGTACAAGTGGATTTAAAGCAACTAAATTCAAAAAAGACAAAGATAGACACTTCATATTGGTCAAGGGAATAATGCAACAAGGAGACATTTCAATTCTAAATTTTTATGTACCCAACTTAAATGTTCCCAGATTCTTGAAAGGGACCTTAATTTGTCTGAGAAATATGATATCCCATAACATCATAATAGCTGGGGACTTTAAAACATCTGTTACAGAGCGGGAAAGATCCACTAAACAGAAACTAAACAAAGATACAAGTGACTTAAATGTGACCCAGTAAAACTGTGCTTGATAGATGTATATAGAACACTCCATCCCAAAACTAAAGTATATACGTTCTTAAACTTGGACCATGGAACATTATCCAAAATGGATCATATCCTAGGACACAAATAAATCCTCAAAAAAATCAAAAGAATTGAAATTATACTTTGTATTTTCTCAGACCACAAGGCAATAAAGGTGTAAATCAACTCCAACAAAAGTTGTTACCCCCACACAAAGGCATGGAATTTAAACAACCTTATGGAGAATGACAGTTGGGTCAAGGAAGAGATAAAAAAGAAAACCATTAATTTCCTTGAGCATAACAACAATGAAGACACAAACTACCAAAACCTGTGGGACACTGCAAAAGCAATACTAAGGGGGAAATTTATCACATTAGATACTTACATCGAAAAACAAAAAGAGAGTACATCAACAATCTAATGAATTATCTGAAAGAAATGTAAAAGGAAGAGCAGTCCAATCCCAAACCTAGCAGAAGAAAAGAAATAAACAAAATTAAATCAGAAAAAAAGTTCAAAAAGTTGGTTCTTTTAGAAGATAAAATATGTAAACCATTGGCTAGATTAACCAGAAATATAAAAGTAAATATTTAATAACCTCAATCATAAAAGGGGGAAATAACAACTGGTACCACAGAGATACAAGAGATTATTTCTGACTACTACCAAGAATATTATGCCCAGAAATTTGAAAATATGGAGTAAATGGACCAATAACTGGAATCATACCATCTTTCTAGACTTAACCAGGAAGAAATAGATCTTCTGAACAGACTAATATCAAGCTTCCAACAACAACCAAAAAAGCCCATGACTAGATAGCTTCACATCAGAATTTTATCACATCATCAAAGATGAGCTTCTATCTATACTAAATCCTATTCCAAAATATGGAGAAAAAAGGAACCTTCTGCAACACATTCTATGAAGCAAACATCATCTTAATTCCAAAATCAGGAAAGATACCAACCAAAAAAGGAGAACTTCAGACCAATTTCACTAATGAATTTCAATGCAATAATACTCAAGAAAATCTTAAGTAATAGATCGCAGATACTTGTTTTAAAAAGTGATACATCACAATCAAATAGGCTTCATCTAAGGGATGCAAGGTTGGTTTAATATATGCAAATCCATAAATATAATAAACCATATCATTAGAAGCCAAAGCAAAGACCATATAATCCTTTCAATAGATGCAGAAAAATCATTTGACAAAATTCAGCATTCTTTTCTAACAAGAACACTGAAGATAATAGGCATAGGTGGCACATTTCTTAAGGTGATTGAAGCCATCTATGACAAACCAATAACTAACCTCATACAGAATGGTGTAAAACTGAAAGCCTTTCCAGTTAGAGCTGGAACAAGACAAGATGTCCAGTATCACCACTAGTACTCAACATAGTTATAGAATTACTAGCTAATGAAATTAGGCAAGAGAAGGATATAAAGGGCATACAAATGGGGGAAGAGGAAGTCAAACATTCCCTCTTTGCTGATGATATATTATACTTTGAAAACTCCAAAGGCTCAATCACAAAACTCCTGGAAGTCATCAGGAAACACAGAAATGTCTCAGAGTATAAAATCAATGTCCACAAATTAGTAGCCTTGGTATAGCCAATAACAGCCAAGTTGAGAAGTAAATCAAGGACACAATTCTCTTCAAAGTAGTTTCAGAAAATGAAATACTTAGGGATGTACCTAACAAAAGAGGTGAAAGTCCTTTTGAAAGAGAATTATGAAACCCTAAAAAAAGAAATTTCATATGACACTAACAAATGGAAGAACATACCATGCTCTTGTCTGGAAAGAATCAACATTGTCCAAATGTCAATTCTACCCAAAGTGATCTACAGATACAATGCAATCCCCATTAAAATACCAACATCATATTTTGAGGAACTGGAAAAAATAGTACTTTATTGTGTATGGAACCAGAAAAAAACTGTCTATGGCACATAGGAAGGCAATCAGTAGTAATGAAAACAAAGTTGGAAGCTTCAGCAGACCAGAGGTTAGGCTACAGTATAAGTCCACAGTAATCAAAAACCATGGTAATGGCACAAAAATAGAGACATGGACATTTGGAATAGAATAGAAAACCAAGAGATGACACTTGTCTCTACTTGTCATCTGATCTTTGATAAACCAAACAAAACCAAACTGTGGGGAAAAGAATCCCTATTTAACAAATGGCACTGGGAGAATTGGATAAACACATGTAAAAGATTGAAGTTCAACCCACACTTATCACCCCTTACAAAAATTGACTCAAGATAGATAAGAGACTTAAATCTTAGACATAAAATGATAAAAATTTTAGAAGAAAGTGTGGGGGAAAGACTTGATGCTGTTGGACTTGGGAAAGATTTTATGACAAGGATTTAAGTGACCATCACAACAAAAACAAAAATTAACGGGTGGCGCCTGTGGCTCAGTGAGTAGGGCGCTGGCCCCACATGCCAGAGGTGGCGGGTTCAAACCCAGCCCCGGCCAAAAACTGCAAAAAAAAAAAAAAAGAGAGAGAGAGAGAGTGAATCACACTTAAGCCCAAGAGTTGGAGGTTGCTGTGAGCTGTTACGCCACAGCACCCTACCGAGAGTGACAAAATGAGACTCTATTTCAAAAAAAAAAACCAAAAAAAAACAAAAATTAACAAATGGGACTTAATTAAGCTGAAAAGTTTCTACACAGCTAAGGACACATGTAAAGTAAAAGACAATATTCGGGGCAGCACCTGGGGCTCGGTGGGTAGGGTTCCAGCCCCATATAACGAGGTTGGCAGGTTCAAACATGGCCCCTGCCACACTGCCACCAAAAAATAGCCAAGCATTGTGGCGGGCACCTGTAGTCCCAGCTACTTGGGAGGCTGAGGCAAGAGAATCGCCTAAGCCCAGGCATTGGTGGTTTCCCTGTGCTGGGTTTCTTTTGCAATTTACTAAGGGCGATAAAGGGTGACTATGTGTTTAAAAAAAAAAAAAAAAAAAAAAAAAAAAGATAACCTT